>PVKC010040636.1:0-12301 GCA_004027635.1 Crocidura indochinensis | reverse complement strand
GTATCTTACATTGATTTAATTAAAAAATTTGTTGATATTAACACTCTTGTAACTATGTGACTTAAACTATATTTAACAAATTAATTTAGTGGTTAATGAGACAATACAGGAGAAAGGCAGTTGCCTTGATTGTAGCCGATCTTGATTCAATCCCTTGTACCATATTATTATTTTTTTTTTGGTTTTTGGGTCACACCCAGCAGTGCTCAGGGGTTACTCCTGGCTCCGTGCTCAGAAATTGCTCCTGGAAGGCACAGGGGACCATATGGGGCACCGGGATTCTAACAGATGTCCTTTTGCATGAAAGGCAAATGTCTTACCTCCATGCTATCTCCTGGGCCCCTCTTGTACCATATTATATCATTTTTTGTTAAAAATTATATGTCTTTTATTCATAGATATAAAATAAATGTTGTAAGATCTCCTTTAATGTTGTTATTATTTAACACTATTCTAAATATATTACCTAGAGTTTGGTTGGTGGTGGGCACAATAACATTGTACATCAATTCCTTAAATAGCCCATGATCCTCCTCTACTATCCTATGTCGTCTCTGGTCTGATCTTCCTTAGTTTTTGTATTAATAGTATTTACAATTAGTGGCAGTAAAAAAAAGTTAGAGGGTCCAATACTGTCCAGTACTGTTTTTCTCTATATTTCATAAATGACTTTGATCATGAACTAAAGGATGAGAGGAAATGATTTCAAATATTAAATGTCTTAAAATTGCATAAAGTACATTATTTTTGTACAGGTGGGAAAATTTTTACTTTCAAAATATATTTATGCATTTGTTTTTAGAGTGTGAATTAATTTGACCTTTTTGTCCACTTGTCTTTCCCAGTTATCTACCTTAAGTCATTTTATTACTTAATTCTTTATTAAAAATCTGCTAATCAACTTGAGAGATCTGATGGTAAGTGAGGAGGTGCTTGCTTTGCATGTAACTAAACTGGGTTGATCCCTCATCACATTTATGGTTGTTATTGAGTTCACACCTGGCTGAGCACAAATTCATATTGGTTTTTTTTTGATTAATAGCTTTTAACAGTCCTGACTAAAAGGAGAGCTTGCTCAGATGTCAATTATTTAGACTGTTTATGCTGGTAATTTCTGAAATATTTGTAATACTAATTATTGTTCCTAAATAAACAGGTTTTGGCAAAAATCTATTTTCTAGTTCTGAGTACAGCATACTCCATAAAAATGTCTTAGAAGGATGCACCCAGGTAATTTAAATGCACTATATTGTATGAAATCATACAAAAGAGGAGATAAGTGGAATAAATGAAATGAAGAGGTAAAATCCTGTATTGACAACTGAAACTTTGATATGTAAGTATATCATAAGGTTTTGTGAAGTGGACAGTAAGATAGATAAAATTGTATAGATTAATTTGGATTGAAGGTAATGCTGATAAAATAAAAGTGTAGAGTTAACGTATCAGGGTAGCAAATGAATATTTATGATTCACATTGTTTTCATTATTCTTTGACTTTCTCATATGAAGTGAAGGAGCAAAAGAAGAGATGATAGGAGGAAGCAATAGAAGTCAAGAAACTGGGGCCCGGGAGATAGCATGGAGGTAAGGCATTTACCTTTCATGCAAAAGGTCATCAGTTCAAATCCTGGTGCCCCATATGGTCCCCCGTGCCTGCCAGGAGCAATTTCTGAGCATGGAGCCAGGAGTTACCACTGAGCACTGCCGGGTATGACCCCCCAAAAAAAAAAGTCAAGAAACAGGGCAAAAACACTTTCTGAAATACTATTCTGTGAGCCTCTTTTGCTTAACTTTCAACGTTTTTGCATGAGCAATGATTGCTGTATAATCCAAAATCATATTGTCAACAGTTTCTATTATTTATGCATAATGAAACAGAAGCTTAGAAAGTTCAAATAACTATTTGAAATTAATTGGTGTATTTGGACATCTAATCATCGTAACATCAGAAATTTCTATTTATCTTTTCCTGACTTCAATTTGAATAAAATTTCAGAATAGCTATTCATTACTTTTAAAAATTAAAATGGGGGAAGGTGGAGATATAGCACAGCGGTAGGGCATTTACCTTGCACTTAGTCAAACCAGAACGGATCTGGGTTAGATTCCTGGCATCCTATATGGTCCCCCGAGTCTGCCAAGAATGATTTCTTTTTTTTTAATTTTATTGTGATTTTATTTTTTTCTTTATTTAAACATCTTGATTACATATATGATTGTGATTAGGTTTCAATCATGTAAAGGACACCCCCTTCACCAGTGCAATATTCCCACCACCAATGTCCCAAGTCTCCCTCCCTCCCAACCCACCCCCACCTGTACTCCAGACAGGCTTTCCAGTTCTTTCATTCATTCACATGATTATGGTAGTTCACTGTGTAGTTATTTCACTAACTGCACTCACCACTCTTTGTGGTGAGCTTCATGAAGTGAGCTGGAAGTTCCATCCCTCCTCTCATTGTCTCTGAGGATTATTGCAAAAATGACTTCTATTTTTCTTAAAACCCATAGATGAGTGAGACTATTCTGCGTCTCTCTCTCCCTCTGACTTATTTCACTCAGCATGGTAGATTCCATGTGCATTCTAAACACAGAGACAGGAGTAACCTCTGAGCACTGCCAGCTGCGCCCCCCCCCCCAAATAAAATTAAGACAGGGGGAATAGAATGATACTATGTATGCACTTGTTTTTCAAGCTATTAACCCAAGTTTGATCCCTGGCATGCTATGTAGTCCTCAAGCATCATTAGCAGTCATTTCTGAGTACAGAGTAAGGAGTAATCCTTAGGCATTGCAGGGTGTGGCCAAAAAGCAAATAATCAAATAATTAAAATTAATTTTATTTTTCTTTGGGATCATTTCTGACTACACTCAGTCATGTGTAAGGTAAATGCCCTGATACTTGTGACCATATGTGATTCCAGGGATTCACATTATCTGCTATTTATATCTTTGGTCCAAATCTTTTTCAATCGTTGCTGAAGAGTCAACTTTATATTTCACTATTCTTCCAATCCTCATCATAAATGAGCATCTGGGCCTTTTATCATTTATATCATCTTTCTTTAGTTCATGACTAAAATACTAAGTTAGGGCCTCAGATTGAGATTAAACAGTTGTAGCTCAATTTGCAAAGATTCATTCATGACTACATAACAGGTGATTCTATGACTTTTCTCAGAGTAAGTAATCTTGAAACCTTTGAGATTCTGGTCATTTGAATTGAAACCTTGTTTCACTGGTACCAAAGAGGCTATTATAAGGGATCATGATGCTTCCATCTAGACTTTGACTACAAAGTAAGAAAGTGACAAGGTAACTTTAATGTCAGCCATCTCCACATTTTGCTTAGTGTTTGGGCATTCTGGTATCATTACCATCTGCATTTGCCTTGTAGGGGTGTTGGGAGTGTCATCAGTTGTTTATATGCTTTCTCTTAAGGTTGGAGACTCAAACTTATAAGAAAAAAATTCCCTTTAACTGTAATCGTGGGACTCATTATGGCTGCCTTTGTTTTAATAAGTTTTATGCATTTAAATCTTCTTTTTGGTGTATGCTGAGCACAAAAGAAAATGCTATAGCAAACTACCCAGCAATATTTTCAGATAGGAAAGGAAGCAGAATTTCTTAGATCTGAGAGCTATATGTAGCCCCATAGGAGCAGATATATAAACCTATAATTTATCATAAAAATCTTTATTATAAGGTATCTGATGAAGATAACACTACTTAAGTTTCAATATTAACCTATACATAAATAGATGATTATAACATAGTGTTATCATTACCTTTGCTAAAGGTAAATGGAATTTCACTGCCAAACTTGTCATGTGTTTTCCACTTTTACACCCAGAAATTTCCCGATGACACTTCTGAAAAAGCAGTGAAAGGTTCCTTCAGAAAGGATATATTACTTACATGTGCTTGTTCCTTCTTCCTTATTTCCTGATAGAACTAAAGCTGAACTTTCAGGCCAGGAGGCCATGAAGATCAGTGTTACTGATAGTGAAAGCACTAAAATAGTGAAGGAACTAACTTCTTAACACTGCATATCATATATACCTCTAGGTGCTTTTCTTCAGAACTAAACAGCAATATAGGGTAGGGAAAGAGGAACACACAGAAGTTCCATTACCCATTTGGGTTCTCACATACACGCTGGTTGCTCACAATCACACAAGCTACTGTGACTCTGGATATCCCAGACCAAAGAGCTTCTGGGACCATGCTTGGCATATTTAGTTACACCACAGATCAAATTTGTGACCTCATACTTATGACTTAGAGCTATCAAGCCAGTCCTTGAGTTCCCAAACTCAGCAACTTTGAAAATTATTTCTGAAATAATGAAAACTATTTTCTACATTTCATTCCTTTCTATTATCAAAATCATATTCTAGTGGCATCTAAAGCAAGATGCTTTGTATTTTTCAATCTGCTGCACTTTACCAGACAGATCTCAGGAAGAATTCTCAGGAGAGAAAGAAGGAGGTCAAATATTGTAGCAGCTCTCTCTTTGGCAGTGGTGACTCAGTCACTGGCTAGGTGACAGCTGCATCCTGGGAACTATTCTCATTCCCATGGGTGACCCAGGAAAGAGCACAGGCTGGATTCTCTGATGAGGACAGATGCCTTCTGTGCCAGAGTCAGAGTGGCATCTCTGGGGGCTTGCTATGTAAAGATGACGTGGAACTGCCAGAAACATAATTGCTTTGATTATGATTATGAGTGTCTTTTTACTTCCCAAGATACTTGGCATGATGCAGCAGCAATTAAAAGTTGGGCCTTATGAATAAATAATCATTTAAAATATTTAAATAGATGCTTAGTGTATACAATTTTAGAATACTTTGCTTTACATTACCAGACATATAAACTGTTTGCCATTAAGCATGAATTTTCAAACCTTTGCAGGAAGCTCTTAGCTTGAAATACATAGCTGCAAGGGTAGTTTTTTTAAACGGGGCAAATTAGTATGAGTAACAGATAATTGCTTTTTCATTTAAGTAATATGAACATTCTGGATGCTTATTTCATAAGTATACTGTAAAATAATATAGCAATATATTAAAATGATGTGCTTTAAATTTTTATTTATAATTAATGTGCAGCACACAGAAAATTAAGTTTTGTTGTGCAAGAGTTTTTCTTATGGTGGAGACACAGTGAGCGATGCTCAGGGATCACTCCTGGTATTGCTTGGTGAACCTTAAGAGGTACTGTGGATGGGAACTATGTCACTGAAAGGGCAACCAGGATAGCTGTGTGCAAAACAAACCCCATACCCACTGCAAAACAAGCATCCTATCCATTAAGACAGGAGTTTTGAAATTTCTACAATTTCCCTTTTTATCATTAGTCATCCTGTTTTACTATAAAAATCTTCCACTTTGATTCAAACTAAACTATAGTTTGAGGGATCATGTCCTTAGCAAAAGATTTTCTACTAGTTTCTCTTTGATCATAGCAAAAAGCTTCCATTTTGCAGATAATGGTACAAGAATGGATAAACAGTTTCTAGACCTCCCACCACCTGTGTCCTGAACCTCTCTGGTTAAGATCATCTCAGCAGTAGCCCAGATGATTTGAGAAGAGATAACTACAGCTGACCTACACTTTTCTTCTTCTGGACAACGTTGACCATAAAAACAAGAAAGGACTCTAAGGACCATTTCAGTTCCTAATGTCAAGGAAACTGGAAAATCCCTAAAACTAATCTTCCACACACAGTGAATTTAATCCTGCCAGTATGATATAGAAACCATTCTTAAATTAGTGGTATAGTAAGAAGATAATAAGTGTTTTATTATATTTATAATATATAAGTATATATAATATATTAAAATTATATTTTATATATATATTTATATATATATTATATATATATATATTAAAAAAGAGGTCAGTCAAAAGCATGGAAGTGCAGTTAGGGTAGAAAAGGGACCACTGTGACATTGAAATGATCTATGGACAAGAATTCTTCGCTTGAAGGAGATAAAGTGATATGCATAATTTCCCTTCAGGAACAATAATATTGCAAACCATAGTGCCTTAAAAGAAGAGAGGGAAAGACAGAGACCTAGAGAAAGGGAGAGAGGGAGGAGAGAGAATAGAATAGAGGCAGGCTAGTGTGGGTGGCAAGAGGGTGGAAGGGATACTGGGGACATTGGTGGCAGAAAATGTGCACTGGTGAAAGAATGCATGTTAGCCATTATATGACTGAAATTCAACCATAACAGCCTTTTAACTGTATCTCATAGTGAGTCAATAAAAATTTATAAAAAGAAAATTTTAAAAGGTCACTAATCACAGCAAATACAAGAAAAATAAAAAATAAAGTAAGTTGAAGACTGAATGTAAAGTTTTGCAGTCTCTATTGAATGTGTATCAAAGGAAACATTTGCCTCTTAAAGAGGTCTTGATTGTCCTGGAAAAGCACTGTAATCTAACTGAAGTAGGTTGCAATCACTACTGACTTTAGCTTTAGAAGCCACTATGAAATGAACTCCAGGTGAGAGTAGGAACCCCTGCTAGCACTAACACAGGGATCAGGAGTCAGCTACCACATCCCAGGGTAATTTAGCTCCAAGGCAAAAGCTCATCTTGGACCCATTCATGCTCTCAGGCATTGGAGTTAATCAGAACAACAGCACACAAAAAGATCTTTTCAAACATCCCAGATAGCAAGATAACAAGGTGAAATGCTTAAATTAACAAATCTTGTACTGCAATATGGGGAAGATGTTATTGGAAGATGTTTATTTGTGGGGCGTTTATTACTAGGGGCCAGAGAGATAGAACCAAAAAAAAAAAAAAAGAACATTACAGTAGTACAACCTCTTCTAAAATACCCAGGTTCTTTCTCAAATTTAAAGCAATAATCAACTTTGAGAGGTTGTGGTGTGAAGCAGAACCAAATAACCTGACGGAACAAATAAAATGAATGAGAAACAAAATCTTGATGGCTGAAATAAACCATTATTCCATTAAGACACTTGTTGTTGTTGTTGTTGTTGTTGTTGTTGTTGTTGTTGTTGTTATTTGGAGGGGGGGCGACACACTCTATGACACTCAGGGGTTACTCCTGGCTATGTGCTCAGAAATGGCTCAGGGGACCATATGGGATGCTGGAGATTGAACCAAGCTAGGTCCTAGGTTGCATGCAAGGCAAAAGCCCCACCACTGTGCTATTGCTCCAGCCCAGTCATTAAGAGGCTTTTACTGGCTATTGTTACTTTTAACTGTCCCATGAACAGAAATGCTGTAAATCTTAAAGGCTGAGGCAGTTTTATGCTCTGAAGTAACCATCCAAGGGTCACTGTGACAGTCATGGTGTCCACCAGTCTACAAACATAATTTTGCAACTGTGTCTCACAGTCTTAAATCTTGTCTTGAAGAGTTGAATTAAAATGTGTACAGCTATTGGAAATGCTGTAGTGTTTGTTTTATTTTTAATTCTCAGTCTCTATTTTCAAAAAGTTTTGAAATAATAGCAAATTAATAGTTAAAATAAAACTTGGAAAACTATACTGTTGTCCCATAGCTTACATTATTTTTCACTCATTATTTTCATTTGTATAACATTAGAATGTCAGAAACTAGCTATGAAACAGAAAAAATTTTAGCAAGTCAATGCTTATATAAGGAAGATGACATTTGAGAAATTGCTAAAATCTTATGACCAGAAAGTAGTAAAAAAAACTTCTCCACATGCAAAGTGAAGGCAATAGTAATTATAAATATCATCGAATATATCTCCCTGGTTTCTATGGTACTAAAGTGCAAATGTAACAAGCATTCAACTGGTATTTGGGTCATTTCTCTACATATACTTTCCCCAAAAGAATTTTTCTTTGTAGAATTGCACGCATCAGAGAACTTTCCAGGCTTGAGTCATGCATTAGCTTGTGACAAGTTATTTTCTTTATCAACTTTTCCTCTCAAGCAATTACCACCTGTGATGAAAACACAGAGCAGGAAGCAACATTCCAACAGCTAAGAATAACAGCCAGCAATCTTTTGAACTATGTGGCTTGAGGAAAGGATAATATGTTATTGAAACCTGAGAGTGATTCACTATTTCACGGTGCAGCTTCCACTGTTTCCTCAGGGGAAAGTTCTCTACTTCCTGGAGATATTCATAGAAACATTTTGCTGAGCGGACTGGTCAATTGATGTAGCTCTTACTTTCCACACACAAATGATAAAATTAAGGCACTGGTTCCCCCCACCCCAAATAAAGGGCGAAATGTTAGGTCCCTTTTTTTAGATTACTTGTAGGCATTCTTTTTGAAAACTTTAATGAAATAATATGGAAGGAAAACAGTGCTTTATACTTCAATTGACAATACTAAGAGCTCACTTCATTCACTTCTACAATTTCACAAAAATAACGTTCTTATTTTTTCATTTTAATTCTTGATCATCCAGAAACTCTATCAAACTTACAACTTTATATAAACTTGACAGAGGACTAAGAATTCTATGTATCTCAAGCTTTCCAGACTAGTATCATAGTCTTTCTGAATAAACAGGTAGAAATGTATATAAAGTTGAATGGGGCTTAATAGAAACTAAAATTGCTCAGAAAAAAAAATGTAGTTAAATAATATGCTCTTAAGTCATATTTAGACTAAAGATAGTTATAATCCTATACAAAAATACTGATTTAGAATGAAATGCCTGGGTCTGAATTTAAGTATTAATACTTAACTTCAGGATTGAGTAAAGCATTCTTATCTATAAAGCTGTGCAAATTTTGATAAACTTTTCAGATGTAGAGATCTTAGATAACTTTAGTCCTGGGGGTAAAAGATGGATGGTATTTCTTAGTAGGTGTTATAAGTGCCATTAATAGCATAGGTTTATAATTAATAAATACAATAAATTATTAATAATATTATCTATGCTATTAATCCTCAAATTGTTTCTCAAACCTCAGCAAGTCCACAGTGAGGGGCCAAAGAGATAGCATGGAGGTAAGGCATTTGCCTTTCATGCAGAAGGACAGTGGTTCGAATCCTGGCATCCCATATGGTCCCCGATGCCTGCCAGGGGTGATTTCTGAGCAGAGAGCCAGGAATAACCCCTGAGCACTGGAGGTGTGACCCAAAAACCAAAAAAAAAAAAAAAAAAAAAAAAAGGTCCACAGTGAGAGTTTAGAGTGAGCACTGGTGAGAATGATAATACTCTGACCTCTTCTACATAAACCATCCAGACACACAGTTCAGCCTGTATCAATGGTTTTGTCTCCCTCTGGGCTTTGGCCTTGATCCTGTGCTCCTGCCATTGCTAAGAGTTCTGAACAACAAATGCATGATAAGCCCTTAAAAAAATGCTAAATAACAAAGCCATTGATTGCCTCAAAGAATTAACTGATGTTAGCTTGTTTGGGGGACAATCAATAACTTTCTGCCTGCTATCTCAAATTAAGGTATACAGGCTTTCAATTCTTCTATCCATTGTAAAGTTAAGATTATTTGGATTATTTTCCTTTCTTTTATCATTGTATCCCTACCCTTCAAAAGTAAATTCTGCAAATAATAAGTAATTTGTGCTTTTTGCTGATATTTCTAACTATAATTGAATAGACTTATAATTTATTTCATATCATCTTAATCACCTATTTTGTAATTTAAACTCTACTAGTAGAATTCTAATATTTTTAAAAATTATTCCAAGTTTCAAATAGATTGAAAAGTGTTTCATGTTTTGACTAGAAAGCAGTCTTTTACTTACTTATCCATAAATACTTGTTAGTTTTGTTGTTTTGGGCCACATCCATCTGTGCTCCAGGATCATTCCTGGTGGAACTCTGGCACCATATATTCTAGTCCCCAGAAATTGACCTGGGTCACCTAGGTGCAATGCAATTTTTTAACAGCTATACTATGACCCTCCATCCCACTAGTGGCTGTTCTGAAAAATGAAGTTGGTGATCTCTGTCATCCCTACTTCTATAGCGCAGATCTTTCCTTCTCTAAGGGTTAGGAGGAATGTGACTGGTTTAGAAAACTAGGGGACTCTTTTCAGCAATTCAAAATTTCCTATTCCTCTTCATACCTTTTTTATCTCTAGGCTATTACAATTGAATATTGCTAGTGTGGAAAATATGGTAGTTATTAGTTTACCTTCCACATATGAGTGAAACAATCTGGTACTTGTGGTGATGACTTGAATTATAAAATGTTGAAATGTTACCCTGTACAACAGAATGATGGAACTTGAGGTGATTGTCTTTAATAATTTTAAATGGCTTAATATATTCTCTCTGACGTATATGCATATATACAAATGGGCATTTAGATGGATTACATGTATTTTTACTGAAATTTTCTAATAAATTCCTGTTTTTTCCCTATAAAAACAGAATAAAAATTTCTGTTTATTTCTCACTGTTCTTCAGCAAAGAGGAATTGTTAAAAAGTCAGAATAGCATGGTTGGAAGAAAGAATAGAATTTCAACAATAACACCTCCAGTCATATGTAAATGAAATCTGAGAGCAGATTTAACTTTTTAAAATTGTTACTGTGGGGCTGGAGCAATTATAGCATGTAGAATAGCAGGTAGGTTGTTTGCCTTGCACATAGAAGATCTGGGGTGAATCCGTGGCACCCCTTGATGGTCCCCATCAGGAACGATACCTGAATGCAAAATCTGGGTTAAACTACCCTGAGCACTGCTGGGTATGACCCTGCTGACAAGGAACAAGTAGTGTGGTTTTTGTTATCTACCCATACAAGGACAAAATTGGGTTCTTATAGAGTCAAGAAGAGAGAAATATAAATTCTGGTTCCTGTGTGAATATACAAATGCAGCTGAATTGTTTGAATAAGAGTAAGCTTTACATAGTTTCATAATAGTGGTAACAGAACAGGCATAGGTGCCTTTTGTTCCTGCCAAATTTAACAAGGGGTCAGAACAAGTATAGATGCCTTTCACTGAATTTCATATTAGTTTTTCTCTCTAGTTCATAATGCTCATCCTCAATATTAATCCTTAGTATAACTTGTAAGCAAAGTCATAGAAAAAACTTTTCTCTCTCTCTCTCTCTCCTCTTTTAACACTTGTACAACAACTTGAACTCCTCATCTTTGTCTCTATCTTTAGGTTTCTACTTCCAGGTCCCTATTTTCAAAGTCCAGAATTCAGGTACTTATTGTTCAGCTGCGAAAAATTGGGAGGACTGGATCCACCCCCAAAACGTAACTTGAAAATCAGTCTTGCAACAGAATATTCTTGATGAGTATTCATTTCATTGAGTTTGTGTATTACATAACTCCATACACTTTTGGCTTGAAGAGTTTCACTTAATAGAACTACAGTATTTCCTATGTACATAAGTTCCTGTTTTGATTTTGCTGCTTTCAATTGTTAAATCCAGACTCGAGACCCATCTCACATACTGGAGGAGACGGCACTGCAACAATGTAAGGAAGCTTTATTCCAGTATGCTAGGGTCAATCACCTCCTAAGAAAATGATGATCCTGGGTGGGCTCATGGGCCCCTCTATTCTAGGGAATTTAGTGCATTCCTCCTTCTAGGGAGTTGATTTTTAAAACTATGGAATCTTAATACCAAGTTGTATCAGACAAATGGCTATGGTGAAGGAAAATCATATACCTCCAGATCTAGGGTGCAGGGGTCAGTTTCTGTGAAACACAAGGTGTGGTTGCCTGGCCATCTGCCCATTGCTGTATTTCCTACTATGTACCCCTATGTCTAGTTCCAGGAACTGGCTGTTCTTCTGGGCCTAGTCTTTGTACCTTAAAACTTGAGCCTGTCATGAAGGTACTTAGGTTCACAGAAAAGCTAGGTTACAGCTAATTCCAAATCAAACTTTAGATCCTAACATAATGTGCTGTTTCTTCAAGACACAGTGAATGGATTTTTTTTTTTCATTTTGAGTACAAAAGTCGGAAAGCTATCTTAGCTGGAACTCTTTAGTTCTCTTAGATCTTGGTGTCTATATTCTTAAAATCTGGGATATTCTTTATTGTTTCTCCATCACTTTTGCATTTCTATTTCTCAGGGACTTTGATGATTCTTATATTGTTCCTCTTAAAATCATCTCATAGTCTGAAAAGAAATGAACAAAATATCAGAGGACTATTTTTTCACCTTTTATTATTTCCTAGCAGTTCCCTCCTTATCTTGGAGCTTCTCGCTCTTTTGAACAGTAGAATAATACCATGATCTTTAATAGTTACACTACTCAGCTACTGGGAAATACAATAAATTATTTTCTGTCATTTCTGATTACAGTAGTTTTCCCATTGTGATTCTAATATTTTCTT
>PVKC010040635.1:0-12252 GCA_004027635.1 Crocidura indochinensis | reverse complement strand
GAATCTCAAGGGCATTGCTTGAGTAGAATAAATAGAGAGAACAAATATATAATCTCACTTATATAGGAAATTTAAAACAAATATATAAAAAGAAAACTCATAGATATAGAGGACAGATTTCTGGTTGCCAGAGAGAAGAAAATGTTGGGGTTATGGGTGAGTTTGGCTTATGAGGTCAAGAGGTACAAATTCCCAGTTATAAAATAAATAATTCCCGGAAATATAATATATAATATCATGACAAGCCTATGCTGTATTGAGAGTTAAAAGCTATCAGAGCTAATAAAGTTCACATTACAAGAAAAAAATTTAAAAGCTTTGTATGATGAGGACTAACTAGATTTATTGTGGTAATCATCCCATAGCAGATATAAATATCAAATCATGAAACTTCCCACTTGAACCTAATATAATGCTCTTGTTTCTGTTGTAAGAAAACGAGAAAATATTCTTATCTATTGTACTACCTGGCCACTAGTCAGAATAAGTTTAGAAGAATAACTCAAAAAACCCATACACTTGTATCTTTTCTTCTGGCTGGACAAGAAATACTACCATAGTCATAAACTGGACAGAAATGGAGAAAGACTTCTTATTTACTCAAATATACATTGAAATGTACTGTGTGAGAACAGGAAAGGTTTCAATGAATGAAATACTATCCTTGTCCTTCAGGCTTCATCTATTGTGTCCCTGGGGCTCTCTCTCCTGTATTTAATTGCCAAGTGCCAGAATTTCCAGGCCTTCCTCTTAATGAAGCGAAAAGTTTGATTAGTGTAATGTGATCTGCCACACAGACATTTTAGAATTCACATATGCATACTTTATGCTTAACAGGGAGCTGGGAGGATGAAAAAAAAAAGAGATAGTTTCAGAGTAAGAAATTTAATCCACTCTGGAGAAAAAGGAGAGAAAAGATAAATCCGAGTCATTTCGTAGGTCAGCATGCAGTAGGATTTAAAAGTGATTTTATTTGGGACTTCTAATTCCTGCTTAGTGCAGCAACACTTAAGAAAAGAAGCTCAATGCTCAGAATTCACAATCCTGAGCATATATAGCAGTGAACAATTCAGAGCCGAAACAAAAATTAAAGTTTCACTTAGTACACATTACTGAATGTTTTCCCCAAGGCAATTTCCCAGTTTCTAGGACAGTTAAGATCACTTGGGTAATTCTCACATAATAAATTCCCTTTGCAATTATGCGACATTTAGTAAGCAGAGTATATTCACTTTAAGAAGTTAACTCTGGGTACTGAAGAGACAGCATGGAGGTAGGGTGTTTGCCTTGCATGTAGAAGGATGGTGGTTCAAATCCCGGCATCCCATATGGTTCCCTGAGCCTGCCAGGAGTGATTTCTGAGCATAGACCCAGGAGTAACCCCTGAGTGCTGCTGAGTGTGACCCCAAAACCAAAAAAAAAAAAAAGGGAAGTTAATTCTGACAGTATGAGAATAAGAAAGGAATAAGAGTAAGTCAGAGCTTCTTAACACACACAATACATTAGAAAAAATATTTAAAAAGAAAACATTATTTCCACTATAAATATCAGACATAAAAGAATTTAATGTGTAAAATAAATTGAGAGTGTACTCAGGTGAAAACAAATCCCAAAGAAAATTTAGGTGACCTATTTTATTATCTTGATTCTTACATCTTGGTTTTTAAGAATGTATTACTATTGTTTACCCAGAATATTAACACCACAGTACTTTAGCTACTACTATGTAAAGTAAACAAATTGAGAATTAATTAACAATACATAAAAGGATTTAAAGAAAGTAGCAAAGAAATCCCAAACAATGGAAGTTGAATGGTGATGATGATACATAGCTTCAGAAAGTTGCTTTAGTTACTTGTTGAGTGCCAGCAATTGCACTACATGCTTTAAATAAATTTCCTGCATAGTGATCATGTATTAGGCTTGTTAGTTCTATATCATTTTACACATGATAAAATGGAAACTTAAAGAGCATGAGCAAAATATTCATGGCCAGGTTAATGAGATATAGTTCGAACTCATGCCAATGTCTGGCCCCCAAACCTGTGCTATGTTATGCATGCAATATCACTAACTGGATTGCAGCTATCAAGGCATTTAAGTACTGAGCTTTTATTTTGCTTTCTAAATCCATAAGAATTGGAACAGAAGATTTCTCAATTTCTATCTGGCCTTACCTATTTCAAGCCCTTGATCTCTTGTTGAAGAGAGAATGGAAGTTCTAGTCCCCCAGCCTTCCTTTAGCCCAGTTTGTTCTGCCTTTACCACTACAGAAGTTAGAGGCATGTGCCTATAATCAGGTCATGGTGACTATTCAGGCTGTTGATCTTCCCATTTCCTATGGTACAGAGAAAAAGAAAGTAGCTGAAATAGGGATATTTTCTTCCTACTGTCTATATTCCAAAACAAGCTGATGATCCAGTGAACAGAAGCAGAAAGAAAAGAGGGATCCAGGAAATATTGCTAGTAACACATGCTTTTGGGGTGTTTAGGATTCTCATACATTGTTGAGCATACATTCCACCACAGTGGTTAGTTTTTTTCCTGGGCTAGCTGGTGAAGGAACTGCTGAGTGCAGAGAGACACAGAGGGCATGGTGTCTGCTCCAGACTATTGAGTATATTCTAAGGCAGATTTTTGCATGTAGGCAAGGTCTTTGCAACTCCTGCTTGTTCTTGCCCACCAGTCTACCACGCCAACCCTTGCCAGTAAGAACAAAAGGCATAGAACCCTGTGGAGCTGTCCTTGGATATATGCTTTCTGCTGGGATTCCCCTCTCTCTAGAGCAAAGGCTTTTCAGACAATGGATGCAAGTTCCCATCTGTTTCAATTTGGAAATTTTCAAATTCCCCCAATTTATGTTGTATTTGTTTTGGAAAATTCAGATGATGTGTAGAGATATATGGAGGCCTCTTGCAAGGATATTTTGAAAAGATTGCGAAACTGAAGCACAGTGAAAGTCAAAGTGCAAGCAAGCTTTGATTTTTAGGCCCCATTCCAGGCCAGAACAAACAAAGCAAGTAGAAAATAAACAAGAACAGCAAGTTAGAAGGGCCAGTCAGCAACCAAATTCATACTATATCCCCACAGAGTTGGGGGTTGGCTTTGTCAATCGAGTCTAAGTTTAATCATTTATAGAGCTAAAATCATAATATTGCTCTCATACTAAAAAATTGGATCAAACCATAAAATCTTTCAATGCAGTTTGAATAGACTTTTGAGCAAGGAAGTAGTATCTTTTCATGGATTTTCATATCTTTTCATAGATATATACTATCTAATGATAGCATATAAAACATCACCATTTAGTCTTGTACTCAACTCTACAGTTCCCACTTAAAAAATATCAAGGGGCTAGAGTGATAGTGCAGTGGGTAGGATGTTTGCCTTGCGTGGGTTGACTTGAGTTTAATCCCCAACACTCCCCAAGCCTTCCAGAAATGCAGAGCCAGGAGTGAGTGAATTCTGAGTACCACTGGAAATGGACCCTAAAGGAAAAAAAAACCTTTAGATGTAATTAAACTAAATGAAAATTCTACTGTATTCACAGCCGTTCTAGATAATTTGCTTGGGGTTAAAAAGAAGACAAGTTTCTGTAGATATCATATGACAATCTAAGAAACTCAATACATAAATACTACTCAGCATCATGATGGATGTAAGTTGTTCATTAAATTTACAAACATAGAGTGTTTATTGCATAATCAGGTACTGGTATAGAATAAGAAAGATAGAACACTGGTGTCAGAGACCTATAATCTTGTGCGGAGACAACTCTTCAAGAGCAATTGCATAGTCCTCAGAGTTAGGAAGACACAAACTAAGTCTGTGTTTCGGCAAAGACACAGACTGATGCAAATGTGAAAGGAAATGAACTTGCAAATGGAGAAGCAGAGGAAAGAAGAGCAGAGCCAGAGCCAATGTGGATTATTGACTAAGAAGGGAGACATGCCCACATTCAATCTATTATTTAACATTTTCTAGTTTAGTGTTAGGTAGGGACAATAGACCTATCAATTAGCAGTCATGCTCAGCATTTGTAAAATCATAATGAATCAATATGATTGCAGATAAGGGCCATCAAGGTAGAGGTAGCACAGCAGGTAAGGCATTTGCCTTATAGATAGCTGGCCCAGGTTTGATCCCTAGCATTCCTTTTGGCCCCCCAGCACTGCCAGGAGTGATTCCAGACAAATGAGTGCAGAGCCAAGAGTAAACCCTGCGCGTCATCAGGTGTATTCCAAAAAATAATTTTTTAAATGTCTGCAGGCAAATACTAAACTCTTAATTCCATTGACTGGTACAACCCATTAGGATTTAAAAATCCAAAAACTATTTAACTACTATTATTGAGTTTCATTTTTTAAAACTGGGTCTGGAACATTTGAATAACTTAATAAAAATGAATGTCCAGGATAGGTATATTCATCAAGCAGAAATTGTTCTTATCTTTAGCATATCATGTGTTCAATTCTCCAGTGAAATGGATAATTTATAAGAGATTAAGAAAATCTCTTAATACTACAACTTCAAGCAAAACTGAGGGTAAAAATAATCTTTTCTAGGTGACTAGTTTCAACTATACTTCTTTTTCTGGACAAATATGGCCTTGATAGTGAGTCAGAGGACAAAAAAAAAATCTAAGATTACTTTCTTTAAGGATTAAGCACAAGCAGGATCTGGGAGAATGGAACTAGCTTAAACGAGATTTACTCAAGAGAACTTGGGTATAGATGGCAAGGAGGATGAGGAACAAGCAATTACCAAATAAGCAATGGCAAATAAGCCAAGATCTCCACATGGAAAGTTTTTCCTTTATTAAAAATCTATGAATTTCTTGTGAAAAATATCAGCTCTAATACAGTGCACATTGCTTTCACAGCTTGTGGGGTCATGAAGGCACAGAGTGGTCAGCTTAGATTCACTATGGAAAGTCAGACACTCAGTAGGCTTTCTCCAGTAAAGCCAAGACATATTCAGTCATTTCCATCTGTATCCTGATCTCAGTGTTTGTGAGCTTCTGGCAAACATATATATTTAAAACCAGCTGATTCTCTCCATTGTTCTTCCTCTTCGCAGCATTCCAGGTTACCTTCAAGATTTATCTAATTAGGAACATTTTATGATCACTGCACTTCAGCAAAAGAAGTACATGTATTTTAAGTGTTGATAGGATGTATTGGACTCACTCTCAAAATAGCTATTTGCATATAAAACTGTCTTTCTCAGGACTAGAGAAATAGTATAGCAGATAAGGTGCTTGCCTTGCATGCAGCTGATCTGGGTGTGATCCCCAGCATCCTATATGGTTCCCAAAGACCACCAGGAATGATTCCTGAGTGTGAGCCAGGAATAATCTCTGAGCACTGCTGAGTGTGGCCCATAATCAAAGCAAAAACATCTCTCTCACTCTCTCCCTACATCTCTACTTCCCCCTCACATACCCTTATACATGCATCAATATATAAAAAAGGAATTTTTCTCAGAACTTTTTCCTCACTAGCTTAGAAGCCAGCCTTAAAGTTTCTTCCATTTTTGGCAACACTGAAATATGATAGTGACACCGATTGGATCAGGGCTACTTACTACCAAGAGTTTTATTTGGCTATAAAGACATGAGCTGTATGGAGAAATAGATCATGAAGCCAATGGGAAGAAATTTAAACTTGGGATGAGGTTAATAAAGCTCATATTACATTTAACATTCTTCTCTATTAAATAAAGGTCACTTCCTTCAAGATACTATTTTAAGCAAATAAGATTTCTGCAATTCTGCAAGACTGAGGTTAATTAAACAGCATAGACAAATGGAAAACAGATGTCACAGAATGGTCTACAAAGATTTTAATGACATTTAGCCTGTTTTCTTAAATTCATTTGTAGTTGCTATCATTCCCGATACTTAAGTTCATGAGTTGCTGAATGGGAGGAATTAAATAAATTTCACATAACTGGCAATAGAAAAGCTATTAAAATAGAAGACTATTTAGGGAAGTTTTACAGGTTGCTCTCTCCATCCTAATACAACGTGACCATCAATTTTTTTTTTCTTTTTGCTTAAACTCTTGAACTCTTTTAAACTGGCTTTTTTTTTTTTTTTTTTTTTTGTCCTTGGGTCATACTTGGCGGTGCTCAGAGGTTACTCCTGACTCTATGCTCAGAAATCACTCCTGGCAGGCTCGGGGAACCATATGGGATGCTGGGATTCAAACCACCATGTTTTTGCATGCAAGGCAAATGCCGTACCTCCATGCTATCTTTCCAGCGCCTAACCTACCCTTTTTTAATGTTTCTTTTTTTTTGGGGGGGTCACACCCAGCAGTGCTCAGGGGTTACTCCTGGCTCTATGCTCAGGAATCGCCCCTGGCAGGCACGGGACACCATATGCGATGCTGGGATTCCAACCACCAATCTTCTACATGAAAGACAAACGCCTTACCTCCATGCTATCTCTCTTTTTTATCTTTTTAAAATATTTCTAAAGAACTTTTCTACACTCCAACTCTTACTGCAGCTTTTAATGGTCTTTTCAGAAGCTTCCTGCTCAGATATTCTGAATGTACCTGCTAATTCAACCAAGAAATTTCTGTGAGCCCAGAAAATAGGATAAAATTTGGGAGTGTGAAAGTCAGTTCATTCAAGTATAATTATCCACAAGTTTTTAATGCATCCCAATATAAATGTGAAATGAAAAATTCAGGAAGTTTCTTGAAACAAAAGTTCAAAGACATCAACGAAATTAAAATTTACTTTCAAGTTAGGAGATAGTTTGAATCATACCCAACGGTTTTGAATAAATTCCTGGCTTTATGATCAATGAAAGGGTCACATGGTGGCACTTAGGAAACTATATATGGGGACTTGAGCCAACTCAAGTTTGATACCCAGGTCTGCATGCTCTTCCCCCACCCTGTGCCCTAGCATGACTAGGGGATTCCTTGTGGCCAAGCAAAACAGCATCACTAAGACCCAAACATTGAACTATTTGGACCAATTGATTCAGTAGTGCTGAGAGTTTGCTCAGGTCCCTTGTGTATTGTTAGGTATCTTTCTGACTATGGGAGAGAAAAAGTTCATTCACAAAAGAAAAAAGTGGAATTGTAAGTTCATGGAAGAGTGATAAAGGCTCTCATAACTCGACATCTTCTTTAATAGCTCATTTTAAAGAATAATTTAAGTTAATGCTTCCTAGGATTTGAAAGAACCTGATAATTACTGACACTATGTTCCAAGTAGCAGTACATTTATAAATGCTTGTAATCTAGTAAATTTATCATGTTTTGGAAATCTCTTACTCCATTTTTCCAAGTTCCTACTGGTATCATAATTAAGAGGAAGTTGTCTGTTCTTTACTTGAGTATTCCCATACAACCTACAAATCAAGAGTTACAAAATGAAACGCTTAACTCTGTTAAATTTGGAAGATGATGAAAAATGAATGCTACAATCAAAATCCATCGGACATAGGAAGAATTCTAATTGAGCAATAATAAAATGGATCTGAAAAAAAATATGGATCTGAAGTAATGCTTCACACAGTAATGGATCAGCTTAACTTTAGACAATCAATGCACTACTGGAGATGGCTTAGCATGTGCTCTGTAAGGCCCTCAGCTCTATATCATCATCAAAATTATTAATAGTAATAATTCCTCTGATCAAGTCGTCCACCTGTTTTCTAAAACAAAAATCAAAAAAGGAAAAGAAAAAAATCTATAATTTAAGCTATTTCTTCAAGAGATATCACTTTTTTTTTTTTTTTTTTGGTTTTTGGGCCACACCCGGTGACGCTCAGGGGTTACTCCTGGCTATTCGCTCAGAAGTTGCTCCTGGCAGGCACGGGGGACCATATGGGGAACCGGGGGATCGAACCGAGGTCCGTCCTAGGTTAGCGCAGGCACCTTACCTCCAGCGCCACCGCCCGGCCCCTATATCACTTATTTTTAACGTTGCCAATTTGTAATATTATTTTAAGATAAAATATAAGTCAAATCAGAATTACTTGACTTCCTAGTAATTGGAGGTAGATATGAAAGTGTGAGGTAAAAAAAAGAATGAACTGGGAGAGAGAGGAGAAGCAGAACTGGTCTCTATGCATGGGAGGGGGACACTTGGCAATGAGATGTGCAGGCAGAGTCCTTGATGGGGGCAACAGGAATGGAAGGGAGACAGGCTCTGCTACTTGCTTCCTCAAATATCTCATCAAGGCTCCCTTCACTCACCCTCAATCCTGAAGAAACCACCTCCCTAGAGCACGTGTCTTCCGAGAATGAGATTTTGCAAATTAATGCTGAATGTAAATTGAAATGGCATGAAAATTAAGGAGTGGGACCAACATGTTGTAATTTAAGAATGAAAATGAGTGGTCAGATGTTTTGCCTGCTTGGATTTCAGAGACATGACTCCTCCAATCAGACTTCTGGGGCCTGACTGTGCCACACAGAGACCTCTGTCCCTGGCCTGCCTGCTAGCATTTTCTACTCTGCCTGAAGCCACAGCTACAGCATCAGAACTTCATTGGCTTTTGCTGTGAGATCACTAAAGTATCAATAAACTGTGCTCTTTGATGTCGGAGGATGATGGGTTGAATGACTCTTTCTCTTTTTCTCATTTGCAGACACACAGGAAAAACTGTCCCACTTCAGGGTCTTTATATAGGCCTATACCTAGGGTTTGACTGACAAATGGTTTCATCCCTGGAAATAACTGAACACCAGGAATGCAGAAGAAGGCAGGAAAAACAAAAGGTACTTTCGTAGGACTGGGAGAGATAGCACATCGGTGAGGAATTTGTTTTGCATGTGATCAATCGGGAGTGGGGGTGGGGTGGGGAGACTGGGATCGATTCCTGACATTCCATATCCCCCCGCCCCCGTCCCAGTCTGCCAGGAGTAATTTCTGAGTGCAGAGCCAGGAGTGACCCCTGAACATCACCTGGGGTAACCTCCAAATCAATTAATCATCTATCAATACATTTTTTTTAAAGTTACTTTTGTTTGACACCTGAACACCACTGGG
This sequence comes from Crocidura indochinensis, assembly GCA_004027635.1. NCBI lineage: Eukaryota > Metazoa > Chordata > Mammalia > Eulipotyphla > Soricidae > Crocidura > Crocidura indochinensis. Next base: position 3,234 of record PVKC010040635.1, on the reverse strand, counting down.
TATGGCCCCAACACCAATCAATCAATAAAGTTTTTTTTAAAAAGTTACTTTTGTTTTACTTTGTAGTAAAGAAAACTGTCTCAGAAAGCTAATTGATGTTGCCATTTGAGTGATCTTTTAGTGAGCATGTCATACACAGAAAATCTTTCCTAAATTTGCTACTTAACACAGTCAAAAAATTTCTTCAAATGTGCCTTAATCATGCAAGTGTGTTTTCTTTAATTTCTCACTCTACAGCTGTCTTCTCCATCTGGCACTCAAAGAACATTGTTACTTGCATACAAGTTGATTTAAAACAAAAAAATAAATAAAAGGAAGTCCCAAGTGTTTCAAATCAACAATCTGAGAGTTATTGCAGAGATAAGGGTAGCTTGTTAATTAATCTCTGTTCTACTATTTTGAGGATTATTGGGAAACATATCTCCTGTTTCATCCCTGTTTTATAGGTCAGATGAGGTACAGGTTTTTTTTTGTTTTTTTTTTTAAAGAAGGGAAGAGAAACTGGAATTCTGTTTTGCATGTATTCAGTCTTATATACTACGTATAAAGAACACTGTCATTTATTCTCATATTCTGGTTGGGCTCCAAAAACAAGCTAAGATGCTTTTGGAGAAAGGAAGTTTTAGTACCAGCCACACAGACAGATCTCTCTGTGGAATGCAATCAGACCAAGTGCCTTCTCTCCCACCTTTGAACAATCTTACACTTCCTGTTAACAAGCGTACCCCTTCCCACTTCTGTTTCTGTTAACCAGCTGCTTTCTCATCCTATCTCTTCATCACCATGGTCACACACTCAGGTCACAGGTCATCAGAAGCTGGACATCAGGGTCAAGTCTTGGGAATGTTGCTATATACATTGTGGTAGATGATGGTACATTGTTTGCTCTCTCTATATGTCCTCTCCCATCCTTGTATGTTGAGTTCTGACTGTTTCAGATAATCACCTCTGAATATGAGGTAATGTCCCCAATCATGCAAGAGTGAGGGCTGGTCATAGTCAATTACGGGAACCTATTTCCCTTCACTAGATACACATTTACCTGTCCCTTCTTAAACCAAAATTATACCAGAGACACAGTTGTGGTCAATGGTAGTTGAAGAAAGGTCTGCTAAGTGTTCTTCTAAAACAAAATAAGCAGAGCTTTGCCAAACCTCAGGTCTGTACCCAAACTTCCTACTCTGGAGATAACATGGTTCTGGAGCAACTGCTATCTGGAACCAAGAGAATGAAGTCAAGAGACACTCAGACACCTCTGAGCTCCTGACATAGGAAACCAATAATAAGTGAGTATATTTGTGAGTGTTGAGAAAGACAGAGAGAAGAGAGAGATTTCCAGATATTTTTGGGTGGTGCCAGAGATTGAACCCAGAGTTTTACACATGAAAAGTGTTCTCTAAAACTAAGCTACATCCCAGTAAAACAAACATTTTTAGTGACTATAAGATATAATTTTTTAGAAAAAGAAAACAATGCAAAATTGAGGTGCTAAATTGCATCAAATAAAAATGTTGGTCAGAGGCAGATTCCCCACATCATACCAAGGCTATCATGTCATTGAAGAACTTCTGGGTTTTTCCTTGCTGTCTTTCTTTCTCTGGTATTAGTATGGGTTAAACTGTGGGTTCTTGGGTAAAGGTCACAGAAGAACAAATATTTTTTCATGAAAGAGAGAGAGTGACAGAGAGAAATAATTGACATTTGTAGGCACTAGAAGAACAGAAAGTAATAATATGAAGAATACAATTGCATGAAAAATGTCCTTTAACCAATATAGTTACAAGAAGATGGTCTATTCAATCATCTCATAAAACAGTGCATAGGGGAAAGGGATGTGGGAGAAAACATTGCAAAATAACAGCAGCTCTAAAATGAGAGTGGAATTTTGTCCATTCAACTTCCATCTCTGACATCCTTACTCATATCTTCAGGTGATAAGCTAATACAAATGGAAGAGGAATTGAGGAAAAGAGGTGGAGCTGGTGAGCATAATACTATGCTTGAATTTCCTATTGTGGGTTAGAATGAATAGGTGAGGTTTTCTCTTCCATGGCTAGTTGCACAACAAATAAAACAACTCCTTTCTTTATCCTTTTTCCCCTTGCCTTTCTTCCTTCCTTCTGCTGCTGAATGAACCTGGGAAAACACTGAATGGGCATGAAGGAGTGAGGGCTGGAACTGTGAATTGATGGGCTGGGAAACAAGTAAAGAAGAGGAGAGGAGGGATACCTGATGGCCTTTTGAAGTGGCTGTGAATAGGCAGGCTATCTTCTTACATTAGAGTATGGAACCACACCCCCCCCCCACACACACACACAGATATTTAATAGAGTCCTTCTCTGTCATTGTTTAGGAAGCTTAGGAATACTTCCGGGCAATACGAAGCAGGGGTCATGTCAGATAGATGATAAATTGAATTTAGATCAAGTCTCCCACATACCCTGCCACTTGATCTCTCCCTGGCCAATTTGGACCCATTCTTTGAACTCCTTGAATATGTAGATGATGTAGATATAAAACATTGTTTAGGGATAGAGACCTAAAACTTTCAATATATAATAAATTTATTATGATTTTAAAGTATCTCTATATTAGGTATTAAACAGTTCTTTAAGTGATAACAAGTCCTATCTTTGATGTTCATGAAAATGACCCTGAACTTCCAAAAAGAATTTAAGTTGTGTTAAAAGGAAGACATTTTCAGAAAACAAAATTAGGTTGGTTTTAGTACACACAGCTAAAGAGTCTTTTCTTGTATTTGGTTTCTAGTGCAGGGTTATAGCTGGGCATGCTGCATATATTAGATACCTTGCCTAATCAACAACATAAATCTTTGTACTTGGGTTTATATTCTTGGAATGACCATTTTCATCTTATCTTCAAAATGTAGAGGAAGCAAAGTTTTGTCTCTTAAATAAGTTACCAAATAGCCTTTGTAAATTTTGTCTAGAACTTTCCACTTATATCACAATTATATAATGCCTGGAAAATTATCCAAGTTATATCTGATCTATTATAATTCAAAGTACTGTCTAACCCATGGGGCCAGGGAGATAGCATGGAGGTAAGGCGTTTGCCTTTCATGCAAAAGGTCATCGGTTCGAATCCTGGTGCCCCATATGGTCCCCCGTGCCTGCCAGGAGTAATTTCTGAGCATGGAGCCAGGAGGAACTCTTGAGCACTGCCGGGTGTGACCCAAAAACAAAAAACAAAAAACAAACAAACAAACAAAAA
>PVKC010040634.1:0-12296 GCA_004027635.1 Crocidura indochinensis | reverse complement strand
ATAGAGGGACTGGAACAGTGGCACAAGCCATAGGGCATCTGCCTTGCATACACTTGCCTAGTACAGACCAGGGTTCAATCTCCCAGCGTCCCATATGGTTCCCCAAGCCAGAAGCAATTTCTGAGTGCATAGCCAGGAGTAACCCCTGAGTGTCACTAGGCATGGCCCAAAAACAAAAAACAAAAAGTTTTGGTAAGATATATTGTGGATATTGAAAAAATGCTTCTAAAGTATATACAGTGAGGAAAATAAAAAACCCAGAATAGCCAACACAACAATAAGGAAGAATGGTATCAGAGGATATTACACAACTTCAAGAGCAATTATATATAAAGCAATAGAAATCAAAACTGTGACACTGGTAAAAAATAATACATCAATTAGTTCCAGAGTGACAGTCCAGTGGGTACACATTTTCCTTGATATAGCTGACTTAGATTTCTAGTATCTCCCTAAGCCGACCAGGAGTAATCTCAGAGCTAGGAATAAGCCCTGTCCACCACTTACTATGGCCCCAAAACAAAACAAAACATCAAATATATTTATCAATGAATATATAAGCCACCAACTATATTGAAAACATTTTGAAATAAAGACTTAACTAAGCAAAGTATTAATACAATGACAGAAAAATTATTCAAATCAAATGGTACTAGAACAATTGAACATATATAAATACACACATGGGAAAAATATGAATCTGAAGTTATAACCTACAACAAAATCCAAAAGTTAACCAAAAAAGAGGATAAACACAAAATAAAATGTATAAAATTCCTAGGAAATAACATGAAAAAAATCAAAATAACTTTGCATATGTCAGTGACTTTTAAATTACAACACCAAAGGCAAGATCTATGTAAGAAATAATTGATAAGCTAGAATTCATTAAAATTAAAGTTTTATGCCCTGCAAAAGACACTTCCAAGGACATCAAAAGGCTAACTAGAGATTAGAGGGGGAAATGCACAGAAAGGAGAGACAGACAGAGAGAGAATAAATGATAAAGGATTTTTATACAAAATATACAAAGAACTCTTAAGATTCAACAATAATGAAATAACTCAAATTAAAAAATAAACAACCTAAATACTTCACAAAGGATATGCATATGCAAAATAGGCAAAAGAAAAGGTGCTCCCATCATATGTCATCAGAAAAATGTAAATTAAAACAGTGAGATACTAGTTCATGCCTACTGGAATATATAAAATCGAAAATCCCAAGAATACCAAATGGTGAGCAAATGTAGAACAACAGGAACTCTCATTTATTGCTGGTGGGAATGTTAAAAAGGTAGAGGCACTTAAGAAGACAAATTGTTGCTTTCTTACAAAACTAAATATACACACACCATATGATATAGCAATTTCACTCCTTGGCTTTTACCCAAATGAGCTGGAATCATGTACCCACAAAAACCTGCACACAGATGTTTACAGCAGCTTTATACCTAATTGCCAAAAGTAGAAAGCAATGGAAGTGTCCTTCAGAAGGTGAACTGAAAATCAAACTGTAAATCTAGACATGATATTATTCAAACACTAAACATAAACGACCTATCAAGTCACAAAAAAAGAGTAATATTAAACATGCACTACTTAGTGAAAAAAGTAAAATGATCTAACTAGATGAAAATTTAAAAAGAACAGCTTAATCTATGACAACAGGAGAATTAAGAACCTACTGATAGAAAGAAATAGGTAGGTCATAATTGTATCATTTGAATCAAACTACTTATTGCTTCAAAAATATTACTTATGCTCTCTCAACTCTTCTGTTTCTTGTGAGAGAAAAATCTTAGTCATAGGATAAAGCAAAGACACTTCTGAAGATTCAACATCTAAGGAATTAAATTGAAGGGAAGAAAAAAAGGCTTCTACATTCTTTGTTCATAGGAGAATCCTTGAGAGGGGGTTGTTGATAGACTGGTTTTGATTTATTTTTTGTTGTTGTTTGACGGGCACACTCAGCAGTGCTCAGGGCCTACAGTTAGCTCTGTTCTTAGGGATCACTCCTTGTGGGCTCAAGGAACCATATAGGTACCCAGGATAGACCCTGGTTTGACAGTGTTCAAGACAATTATTCTGCCAGCTATACTACCAATACTATCTCTCTAACCACAATTTCTTTTCTTTTATTAACTTTTTATGAGAGGATGGGGTGCACACCCAAGAATGCTCAGTGGTTATTCCTGGATCTGCCAGTAATTCCACGAGCAATCACACCTAGTGGTGCTCAGGAAGCCATATGAGATCCAGGTTGGCCTCATGTAAGGCAAATGTTCAACCCACTGTATATCATTCCAGCCCCATTTCTATGGTTTTTAAAAGGAACAATCTATGCTATTTTCATCTCTGCAACAATACTATCAGATGGCCATTTTAAGAATATGCAGCAACAATTTATATAGATGATAGATAGATAGATAGATAGATAGATAGATAGATAGATAGATAGATAGATGATAGATAGATAGATAGATAGATAGATAGATAGATAGATAGATAGATGATAGATAGACACACATATATAATGCTTTCTAAAGGAGAATAATTCCCAAAGCATTGTACAGATTTAATACAGTCCCTATAAGAATACTCATGGGGAACTGGAGCTATAACACAGCAGCAGAGTGTTTGCCTTGCACGCGGCCAACACAGGACAAACACCAATTCAAATTCCTGCATTTCTTATGGTCCCTAGAGACTGGCAGGGGCAATTTCTGAGTGCTATGGGTGTGACCTAAAAAAAAAAAGAAAGAAAAAAGAAAAGAATACTCATGGAATTTTTCTTCAAAGAAATAGATAAAATACTCTTGAAATTCATATGAATCAATAAACCTCCATGAAAAACTAAAGCAATTCTTAGGAAAAAGGATATGTCAGGCATCACCTTTCCCAATTTCAAACTGTACTATAAAGCAGTAGTCATTAAAACAGTGTGGTGTTGGAATAAAGGAAAATCCTTAGATCAATGAAATAGACTTGACTATCCTGAGACTGACCCTTAGGTATATGAGTAACTAATCTTCATTAATGGGGAAAGAAATACCAAGCAGAGCAAGGAAAGCCTCTTCAACAAGTCATGTAAAAAAATTGCAAAAAAATAAAAGTGAACTCAGACTTCTCTTTAACACTGCACAAAAGTCAAATCAAAATAGATTGAAGACATTTGGTATCAGACCTGAAACCATAAGGTATACAGAGGAAAGTTCAGGCAGGATACTCTATGACATTGAAGTTAAAGCCATTTGCTATCTTTAAGGGTAAAACACCAATGACCAAGCAAGTAGAAACAAAGAAAATCAAATAAGACTACATTAAATTAAGAACCTTCTGCAGTTCAAATGAAATGGTGCTAGGATACAAATACTATCCATGGATTGGTAGAAATTATTCACCTAATTACCATTTGAGAAAAAGTTAATGTGTAAGATAATCAAGGCACTGCTAGAACTTAGTAAGGAAAAAAATAATACCAAGAAGAATTGAGCAGACATTTCCTCAAAGAAGAAATACAAATAGCCAAAAGGCACATAAAAAAATCTTCTACATCACTAATCATCAGGGAGATCCAAATAAAAACAATGGGATTATCACCTCACATCACAGAGACTGGCACACATGACAAAGAACAAGAACAACTAGTGCTGGCAGGGATGTGGGGAGAAAGGGACTCTCCCTACTGCTGTGAATGCTTACTGGTTCAACTTGTTTTGTTTTGTTTTGTTTTGTTTTTTTGGCCACACCCGGTGACGCTCAGGGGTCACTCCTGGCTATTCGCTCAGAAGTCGCTCCTGGCAGGCACGGGGGACCATATGGGGAACCGGGGAATCGAACCAAGGTCCGTCCTAGGTTAGCGCAGGCACCTTACTTCCAGCGCCACCGCCCGGCCCCCTGGTTCAACTTTTTTTAAAAAAACAATATAGATAGTTCTCAAAAAAAACTAAAGCTTCCATATTATCAAGCAATATTGCTTCTAGGGATAGATCCTAGGAACCAAAGATACCATGCATAAAAGCCCTCTGAATTATCATGTTCACTGCAGCACTATTCACAATATCCAGAATCTGGTAGCAATTCAAATGTCTGGGAACTAAAGCGTGGAGAAACTGTGGTATATCTGCACAATGTAATACTATGCGGCTGTTAGGAAAAATAAAGTTATAAATTTTGCTTATCCATAGATGATATAAAAATATTATTTGAGAGAAATTAGAGATAAACATCGAATAATGCACTCATTTGATATTAAAAGTATTATGGTGTGGGGGCCGGAGTGATAGAACAGTGGTAGGGCATTTGCTTTGCATGCTGTCGTTTCAGGACTGAGTGGTTCAAAATTTAGCATACCATATGAATCCTCTGAGCCAGGAGTGACTTCTGAATACATAGCCAGGAGTAACCCCTGAGGATCACAGGGGTTACACACACACAAAAAAAAATTATGGTAATACTATCCAGAGACAAAAAGACAAGGACCAAATTTCCATAGTAGGAAGTTTGACACAAATAGCAGTTTGGGCTGAAAAGGAACTGCAATGACAGTGATAGTTGGAAATGGTCCCTCTAGACAAGAGAACTGGGTGCTGAAAGGAGATAAAGTGATATGCATGATACCACTTCAGTAATAATACTGCAAACTACAGAGAGATAGAGAAAGGGGGGAGAGAGAGAGGAGAGAGAGAAGGAAAATGTCAGCCACAGCAGCAGATAGGAGAGGGGCCAGGGAAGAGAGCAAGGTGGGAAGTGGGGGGAAACTGGGGATTTTGGTGGTTGATGAAGAGTGTTGCATACTATCTGACTGAAACTCAATCATAAACAACTTTGTAACTGTGGGAAAGAAAAATCAACAGCATTGTGAACAGCCTTATAAACTACATTTAAATAAACTAATTTAAAAATAAAGGAACATAATTATAGGAGCATGAAGATAGATGCATTTATATGAATATAAAAATATAAACACTGGAGGGCCAGAGCAATAGTACAGTGGGTAGGATGTTTGCCTTGCACCTGGATTCAGTACCAGGCATACCATGTGATCCCCCAGCCTGCCCGGATTAATTTTTATGTGCAGAGCCAGGAGTAAGCCCTGAGCACTGTTGGGTATGGATCAAAACCCAAAATAAATATATAAACAAAAGAGTAAACACTACACAAATTTTATAGAGTGTTGTTTTCTGCATACATTTGATCATGTAGTAGATATAATATTCTTTCCATTTTATTTTGAGGTTGTGATTTCCAATATGGTGGTTGTATTTCATATTGAGCACATAATTGTAAACCATTGAATATTTACAATGAGGCAGTATATGTATATGTATATATACTACCTATAAATAGTATTGGTAAAATATGTAGTAAAATATATAGTACCTTTGAAATGGCATTTAAAATATATGGTACCTATAGTAAATACCTATAAAATAGTATTTAAATATATAGTACCTACAGTAAAATATATAGTATCTATAAAACAGTACTTAATAAATAAATAAAATGTGTTTTTAAATAAATAAAATGTGTTGTTGAAATCTGTAATTTTTTTCAGGGAGTATCTATTCAGATCTTCTGTGCCTTTTTCATAGTTAACTTATTTTTGTTATGTTGGATGAATTCTATATGTACTAGGGGATAGAGTATAAAACCTGGATATTATCTTTGCTTTTAAAGTTTAATTTTAAGTTTGTCAGACTAATTTATAATATATTTAACAATGATTCTTTTAATAATCAAGTTGCAAAAGATCCTCAAAATATTATAATCAACATTTGAAATAAAGTTTAATACAGATCTACCACTCATCAATTTGGACAAGATATGCCAAGACTGATTGCTAGGGGACCCAACGATAAAAATGATGGAGTTAAGGCAAGTCATATTTTGTTGGGATAAATGGTTACTTGGGTCAAATCTCAAGTCTAGATATTTCAATTAACAAGTGAGTGGTATACAGTTTGAATTTTACCTAATCTTGAACAGCCAACTAGATTTTGGAGGAGAGTGCTGATTTTTTGTTTTGTGAGTGTTTTTGTTTTGGGGGGTTATGGGCCATACTCAGTAACTTAGGTTACTCCTGCACTCAGGAATCACTCCTGGCATGTTTGGTAGACCATATGGGATGCCAGGGATCAAAACTGAGTTGGGTATATGCGAGGCAAATGCCCTACCCGCTCTGCTATAGTTCTAGCCCAAGTCAACTAGTTTTATGCTTCCTTTCCTATTCTACTTAGAATGATCCCACTCTAACTTTCACATATATCATAGTAGAAAGGCTGTCTATTTAGAAAGACTTTTCCCCATTACTCTCCATTACTCTCTACCAGCTTACTATTTTTTTCTGCAGAATTATCACCAAACCTATAATTGCTAGTTTCTAAGTTTACTATTTTAGTCTCTTCCAGCACAGAAAATTTATCTTCTGCTCATTAACATACTGCCAGTACTTAGCACAGTCCTTAAATAGCATATAAGCATTCAATTGATACATATTTAATTACTTAAATCAGAAAAAGAAAAGATTGCCTGATCATTTGAGGCTTTGTGACTAGATTACTGAGGCAAGATCAACATTGCAGAAGGTTAAATATAATGTAGGAAAAAAAACAGATTAGAGGAGTTAGGGATCTAAGTTTTGTAAGTCTAAAATCTAAATTAGAAATAAAATCACTGAATTCATTATACAAATCTAAAATAAGTAAAATCACATATTTGAACTTTCATCTTATTTAAAAAGTTAAAATAGGGGCCCGGGAAATAGCATGGAGGTAAGGCGTTTGCCTTTCATGCAAAAGGTCATCGGTTCCAATCCCTGTGCCCCATATGGTCCCCCATGCCTGCCAGGAGCAATTTCTGAGCATGGGGCCAGGAGTAACCCCTGAGCACTGCCGGTGTGACCCAAAAAAAAACAAAACAAAAAAAAAGTTAAAATATATAAGGAAACAATAAGATATAAAATCTTATAAAACACTACATAAAAATGACACTATATATGTATTTATATATGTATATATATATATATATATATATATATATTTCTGGTGACATTTGAAGTAATCAAGGGGATTTAAGAAGAACTAGAGCCAAAGAATTATTTTGCTTTATGCAGAAAAAAGTAACTGGTATAGTCAGGAATAGGTGAGATCTGAAATAAGACAATTGGATTTTACAATTTAGCAGTTGTTAGAGACTAAAGAATGTGTGGTTTAATGTCAGGGAGGGAGTAAGATCCTGATGTTAGTGAGTCATGCAATGAAGTTCAGGTCAGAACATAAAAAGAGTAAATAAAACTCCTTCAACATGATTGATAGTGTAGTCAATAAGAAAATCAAGGCAGCAAGTAGAAAGGTACCCAAGGACACAAAGGTATATTCTTTGACTTGTTTGTTTTTTAGATGAAATATATGTTCACATGTTTACCAGCCAAGGGAAAGAGTGACTAGCAAAGAAAACAATGAAAATATAAATAAAATGAATAATAAGACAGCATATCTGAGACAGAGAGGATGAAGAAAATGTGAATGAATTTTTGCTAACATGGAGAAGTCTTAGACATTAGGATGGAAGCAAAGGTGTCTCTGGGTGGGAGTTGCTGTACTGCTGCTGCACACATTTTCTTTCTTTCTTTCTTTTTTTTTTTTTTTTTTTTTTTTGGTTTTTGGGTCACACCCGGCAGTGCTCAGAGGTTACTCCTGGCTCCATACTCAGAAATTGCTCCTGGCAGACATGGGGGACCATATGGGGCACTGGGATTCGAACCGATGACCTTTTACATGAAAGGCAAAAACGCCTTACCTCCATACTATCTCCCGGACCCCTGCTGCACACATTTTCTAAAATGTTGATAAAAGCTGGGGTCTGATAGATAGTATGGAGGTAGGGTGTTTGCCTTGCATGCAGAAGGACTGTGGTTCGAATCCTGCCATCCCATATGGTCCCCCAAGCCTGCCAAGAACGATTTCTGTGCGTAGAGCCAGAAAGAACCCCTGAGCGCTGCTGGGTGTGATCTCAAAAAAAAAAAAAAGAATGATAAAAGCTTAAAGGAAGACTTTATATAGACCAGAATCAGAGACTTTAAACTTATCAGTAAGTTTGCTTCTCATGGCTATTAGACCTTAAAAAGGAGAACATTTTTTATAATTTTACAAAATAAGAAACAGGAGTAACCCCTGAGCACTGCTGGATGTGGCCCAAAAACTATAACAAAAAATAGCACAAAATGATATAAAATGTATAGTCGTATGTGTTTTATCTTATTACTTAGTTCAATTGGTTAAAAATAAAATACAAAGAGAGCTGAGTGATACTACAACAGTAGGATTTTTGCCTTGCATGCCATGACCTAAGATGGACCTTGGTTTGATCCCCAGCATCCCATATTGTTCCCCTGAGCCAGGAGCGATTTCTGAGCACATAGCCAGGAGTTACCCCTGATCATCACAGGATGTGACCCACAAAAACAAAAAAAAAAAAGTACAAAGAGAAGAAAGGATTAATACAGATTTTTAAATATGTAAAGGAGACAGAAGAATAATTTGAGAAAAAGAAAGTAAGATAGGGCTTATAAAAAGAGAAGAGGACTGGTAGTGAGAGTAACAGAATTTTTTAAATATAAAGATTTACTGATAAACATAAAACAAGTAGATTTGAGGGGAGAAAAGAGTCGTTTTTAAATTGTTAATTTTGGGAGTTTTTATATACATAAATTAAATATATGGAAAGTCTAACTCAAAAGTATGAAAAATCTGGGGCAACAAATTTGAATTCATCTTCACTTAATCATAATAAGAGATATATTAGATTCCAGCAAAAATATGTTAATGGTATTTTGTAGAATCTTTCAGTTCCCTAATTAGCCTTAATATGAATCAAATGAGGGCATATTCTCTGTAGCACTTTAAACTAGCAGAAGACTTGTGAGGAGTCAAGGTTATACCAGAAGGGAGATATCCAGGGAGAGATTCAAAGAAAGCCTCCTGTCAGCCTTCAAGAAGTCCCCATTAGGCAAGTTCTTACAAGGTTTACGATTGGACCAAAGAGCAAAGACCTCAAAAAAAATTAAGAATTGAGGCTTCAATCTGACAAGAAACAAGAAAACAAAGGACTCATACATGTAGCCCACACTGAATGTTATCCCAACTGTAGAACTGAATTCTTCTCAGTCAAGCCTTCATATAAGAATAGACTAGTTAGCACTTTGGCATCACCCCCATGAGCCCTTCTTGAGTTAGATTTTTTACCTACAAAAACTATGACAATAAGTGACCATTATGTTTCACCACTAAATTGGTGGTAATTTCTTTTGCAGCAATGGAAAATTAATACAGAGAGCAGGGGGAAATGAGCAGGAAAAACAAGAGGAAAAGCTCAAATGAGGAAGAGTAATAGCTATGCTAAAGGCTACAATATACAATGCTTTCAAACCCAAATAGTTAATACTGAATTTTCTAAAGAATAAATTCAAGAATTGCAGTAAAATTCAAGAAAACAAAACTATTTTAGCAGCCTGTGAGGTAGTACAGCAGGAAAGGCACTTGCCTTTAATGTCACTGACCTGCATTTAATCACTGGCACCCAAACTCTACCAAAAGCAAATCTTGAGCAGAAGACCAGGAGTAAGTTCTGAGCACCAACTGGTGTGCCATACCCTCAGAAAAAAGTCATATTTAAAGAAAAATAGAGGTGAAACTCAAGGAACATAAATGGCATAGATTTATAAGTTTACAAGAGAAGTTGAATCTTCTAAAATAGACTGATTAGCATTGCATATGTGTGTATAAACATAGTTTAAACTGTGAGATTTTCTGAAAAAAACAAAAATGTGGTAATTTGAACTGCCCTCTGTCTTCCAAAGGTTCTACCTGTTGTCCTAGTGATCTTATCTTGAATCCTATTTTAACACTATACATAAATAATGTGATTTTCTTACCTTAGTAGTTTTGTCAAAATGTTGTAGGGCAGCTGATCAGTAAATTTGCTTCAAATAATAATTTCAAATAGTATTTGTATATGCTTTATAAATTTTCCCAAACACACACACAGACACACGCATGCCCACAAACTTTTAGATTCTTCTATAATTATTAACTCTATGCTATAGAAGAATTCAATAGAGTATAGATTGATAGTATAGAAAATAACATGCAGTGATTGAAAAAATATCTTTCAGAATTATGTGTTTTCCTTTTTTTTTTTTTTTTTGGTTTTTCGGGCCACACCCGTTTGATGCTCAGGTGTTACTACTGACTAAGTGCTCAGAAATTTCCCCTGGCTTGGGGGGAACCATATGGGATGCCGGGGGATCTAACCATTGTTGCGATCTTTCCTTGGCTAGCACTTGCAAGGCAGACACCTTACCTCTAGCGCCACCTCGCCAGCCCCAGAATTATGTGTTATTTTCTATGCTATAACTGATTCTGCATACAACAGAGTTCTGAAGCAGAAAACTCAAGCATCAGGGAAAACAGATTCCTTACATTAAAATAAATAAACTGTATTCATGCAGTTAAAAGAAACTTGCTATTCTGTAGTTACTAATGGGTACTAAGCATTATTTTCTTAATTAATTAAATAAGGGCCAGAGTGATAGTTTAGTAGATGCAAGTGCTTACCTTGCATGCCCTCCACTTGTGTTAGATTCCCAGCATCCCATATGGTCCTACACCACACATAATTATTGAGTGCAGAGCCAGGAGTAATTCCTGAGCATTACTGCTGAGTGTGGCTCAAAACCGAAAGAGAAAAAAAAAAGCACATTTTTCCTAAATTAAGTTTATTGTCAAGTTTGGAGAATAAAGCTCATTACTTTTATTTTACTATTCTTCTTTTAAAGGTTGGCACGAGAATAGAGGTATTGATTTTATCCTTTGATAATCATTCCTTAAACTGTATTTCAAAATACCATTACAACCCCAGGAAAAGAGAGCAAGAACGAGTTGAATGCCCTGTATGCCTATTTGGGTAGCACTAGTGGTAACAATTTCTGATAATGTGCCTCCATTTATAGAGCAGTCATTTGAGTGTTCAGCATTGCTAAAATCGTTTTTTAGTTCTAAGACAGCCATGCCAATGAGTTTCGGAATGGATATGCGTTAATGTGAATCTACACTGGAAGAACAAACAACGCATATCCACAGGAGCCTGATGTTTAATCTAAAAAGAGAAGCAAATGGTATCTCAATCCTAAGAACTGTTTCTCACATAAAACTGTGTTCCCTAGAAAATAATGAAAGTCATTTGGGGGAATCTATTCCTGTGAATCAGTAAAACACACGCTTTATCTTCTCATCATAAAGAATGTAAACAACACTCTTCTATGAGTTTCTAAGCTACTGAGAAAAGATATCAGTGAAGAGGAATTTATGTTAAAGTGAATCTCCCTATTTTCTTTTTCAAAAATCTGCTACTGAAAAAGCAAGTTTATATTAGTAGTAGCATAAATACATTTTGAGATAAGTATTTAAAGTATAGTCTTGCGCTTCATTAAGTTTTTCAAAGATTGTCATCTCTTGGGAGGATATAACCCATCCTTTGGTTCTGCCGGTTCAGAAAGTGTTAGCTTGTGTTCACTTAGTATCATAGTGCGTAGGAGAAAAATGCCTTTTTACCCTGCTTACTTTCTAAGTCTAGCATTATAGATTGCAATATATATGAACAAGCTTCTATGTTTGGGGTTTCTGTTGCTTTTTCTGCAGTGTATCAATCAAATTTTAAAGATTTAAGGAAACTATATTCTTATCACTGAGGAAGCATGTAATAGACAGTTATCATGATAAGAGAGAAATGGAGGGAGACAGAGAAGGAGACAGAATCATAATTAATGTGAGCTTTTCTCAGAATTTTTAACTCATTGGATGAGATCCAAACTGTCAAAATTTATCTTTTTTTCAAAATGTCAACTGACTATAGATATTTGACATATATATATATATATATATATATATATATAGGCAATACTTTATAATACCTAGATTCATATTTATTTGATTTGGGGATCTATAGCCAAATTAAGTCAGTAACACAAAATTGACCATCCCGCCATGCCTTACAAGTTTTGGTTCTAGGATAGGGAAGTCTACATTAGGAATATTTACAGGAAGGGCCAGAGCAATAGCACAGTGGTAGGGCATTTGCCTTGCATGTGACTGACCCAGAATGGACCTGGGTTCGATCCCCGGCTTTCCATATGGTCCCCTGACCCAGGAACAATTTCTGAGTGCAGAGCAAAGAGTAACCCCTGAGCCCCTGAGCATGTGGCCCAAAAGCAAAGAAAGAAAGAGAAAGAAGAAA
>PVKC010040633.1:0-12299 GCA_004027635.1 Crocidura indochinensis | reverse complement strand
AAAGAAAGAGAAAGAAAGATGAAAGAAAGAAAGAAAGATGAAAGAGCGAAAGAAAGAAAAGAAGAAAGAAAAAAGAAAGGAAGAAAGAAAGAGAAGGATGGAGGCATTGGAGGAGGGAAGGAAAGAGGGAAGAAAGAAGGGAAGGAGGAAGGGAGGGAGGAAAAGAGTGAATGAAGAAAAGGAAGGAAAGAATAAATAAAAGGGAAGTAAGAAATTTAAACAAGGAAGAAACCAGGGGTTGGAGCGGGGCCCAGGGCTTAAAGGTATTACTTGGGTGCTCTAGGCTAGGACGGACCTTGGTTCGATCAACCAGTGTCCCATATGGTCCCCCAAACCAGGAGCGATTTCTGAGTGCATAGCCAGGAGTAACCCCTAAGGGTCACCGGGCGTGGTCAAAAAAAACAAAAACGAAACAAAACAAAAAAGAAGTACCAGTAGTCATGACCTTCTGCTTGCTCCACAAGCCCATATAAATTCCACTTCTTGCTTACATTCTTGAAAGAGAAGCAGATCCCCTTTAACCCAGGAAGGTGTCAGCAAATCACAAAAAAGTATAGAAGCCAAAATGAAAATAAATAAACAAACAAACAAATAAAAGCTGCAATCAGAAGTGACAGAAATAAGTGCCGCCTAGTAAGTGATGTGGAAAAAAAAACTGAATAGCAAAGCAACAGCAATTGAGCAAAAATTAAGAGATTTCAAAATGAGAAGGAAGAAAATATTAGGAAACAGCAGAGGTAGGAAATAATCTGACAAGAATGACCAGCACACTAGAGAACTACAGATGAGCTCAACATTATAAGAATAATGGGAATCGCTGAAGATCACGAAAGCAAAAAAATAATGGAGAAACAACAGTTAAAATATTATCTAGGGGCCCGGGAGATAGCATGGAGGTAAGGCATTTGCCTTTCATGCAAAAGGTCACCGGTTCGAATCTCTGTGACCCATATGGTCCCCCGTGCCTGCCAGGAGCAATTTCTGAGCATGGAGCCAGGAGTAACCCCTGAGCACTGCTGGGTGTGACTCAAAAAACAACAACAAAAAAATTGTCTAAAAGAATTTTCAGGAGCTGAGAAAATTAGCTAACAAATTTAGATCCTAAGTGGAAAACTCCAAGGCACATTTTCCCTAAAACGACAAACTCCAAAAGGAGGCATAGAATATTGAATGTAGAAGTATCTAAATAGGAACCTATAAAAGAAAGCCAATAAGTTTTACAGCAGATCATCAAATACTTAAGAATTAAAAAAAATTCAACGAAATGAACACCCCACCAAGAATATTTTATCCAACAGATTATTATTCACATTTGAAAAGATCTGCCATAACTTTATGGAAAGCCAGCTACTTTGGGAACTCCTGAACATAAAAGCAGTTTTGCAAAGTGTTAAAAAAGAGCTTTTTTAAAGGACAGGACAAACTTTCCATCACATGACAATGAGTATGGCACTCAGTTCATGATATATATAATTGTCCTCAGCTAGATTAAGTCAGGTTAAAAACCTATATCAATCAATCACCACAAATTTACTTTTATTGATTTATTTTCTGATAATTCTCTTTACAATTTATTTATAGTTATTAATTAATATAAATAAATTTGTTTATGTCTAACAAGGGGAATGGATGGGGGAAATCTATAAACAAAGTGATGGAATTGATCTTAGAATATTGTATGTTTGAAGCACCATTATTGTGAGCAAATGTGCAAATCACACGGTCAATAAATTTTAAAAGAAAATGGCTATGCTATATCCTAGTTTATTGAATAAAATACATCTTATATTTTGTTTTTTATAAGATGTTCCTTCACTAGTGTTGAAAATATTTTGCAGCACTCTAACTTTGACTGTTGGATTAGAGGGGGTTGTACTTATAGTAGATGTAATGTATCTGAAATTGCATATTGCTTTAATGAATTATAGTTATAATTAAAATTAAAAAGGAAGAGCTTCATTAGATGGATTTAAGTGGACAGTACATGGCAGCTGAGTCATAGGACATTATTATCTCAAATGGACCCCTAAACTGTTTTACATTCTTCCTCAGAAATTAGTGGTTCAGGTGTCAAAATGAAAAGCCTAGAAATAACTAAATATTTTATTTATATGAGAAGAAAATTTGTTGAAAATTATCTCCCAAAATGACCAAATTGAAAAAAAATGCAGTTAAATTATGAATTAAAAGCAAGGTATACTTTTTTATTTGTTTGCTTTTGGGCCACACCCAGTGTCGCTCAGGAGTTACTCATGGTATGTGCTCAGAAATCGCTCCTGGCTTGTGGGACTATATGGGACACCAGGATGGAATAGAGGTTTTCTTGGGTCAGCCACGAACAAGGCAAACCCCCTGCCACTGTGCTATGGCTCTGGCTCCAAGACATACTTTTAAAAAATAAAAACAATAATCTATCTTTATATTATATGGGATGTTTAGATGAACTGAATTTCCTTTATCAAATTGAAATTGAATTCTATTTTCTTTTATCAGAGTTTTAATAGACTCGGGAAATTTAAATGTAACCTTTCTAGGAGGCAGTTAATATGTGCATGCCTTGCACACACATGACTTCAAGTTTGATCAAAGCACCACATGCTACCTTCCCCATCAAGCACCATGAAATGTATCTCTGAAGGTCTCCAGCATGACTGCATCAAAATGACACCACAGCTTGGCACTTCTTCAAAATGAATCAATTAATATCTCACAATTGCTGAATGATCTCACTTATAATTTATATAGAACATAAACAAAGAAATGGAATTGTTAGTGATAAATGAGAGCAAAGCTCTGAACACTGTCATTAGAATTGAGGCTACCAAGGAAGTAGATAGAATGAATCATTGGCCATGGGGTAATGGATTTGACTAGAAATTACATAAAATCAGTGAGGTATGGATCTGGGTATAATATTGATGGTCAAAATACTTAAGATTGTTCAATGCCAACTTATTCGCTGGTACTATTATCAACAAATAATCTAAAATTGAAAACCAATCCAAGGAAACAAAAGCACAAACCAAAATGTGTAGCTTAATGCAGGTACAAAGCAAAATAAAACACAGTTTGTTTGTTTTTACTTACTTAAGGAGTTTCTTGAACACCTTTGGCATAAGTTTTTGAAGCTTTTTAAATATTTATTCTCTATTGAGATTATATTATTTTGTACTTTATTAACTTGAGAGAGTTTATTCTTAATATTTTAGCAGTTAAATCAAGATTGAATTCTTAAAATTAATCTCTCTTGATCATGTTACTGAATAATAATTTACAATACAAATCATAGGCATAATATATACACAGTATGATACTAGGCTGAGGTTTAATAACTTACAGAAATATTAAAAATGATGTTTAGACATAAAATATCATTAGCCTACACCTACTACAGGAGTTCCAGTATCCCCTTACCCATCTCTCTAGGTCCTTTAGGGTTGACTACATTGTTTAACCATTTCAGTTCTGCAGGCAAAACTTCAAGGTTTGAATTAACCGATTATTACCTATTGTCTTTGTTTCTTTTCACTCCACATCTGAATAATTCAATCCAGTGAATGCTCTTTTCCTTCCAGTTCACTTCATGTAGCATAATATTCTACAGATCCTTTAATTTTATAGTTGAGTACTATTCTACTATTTACAAATTCCATATTGTTTATTAATTTACTCATCTGTTTTGGGGCACTTAGATTCATATCTCCTCTATTATAAATAGCATTACAATGAATAATTGAACATAGTCAATGTATGAAGTTAATGTTTTTGTGTTATTTTGGGAGGACTCAAGAAAAGAAATCATACTCTTTTGTTCCCTATATCACACAAATGAATGAAATTATTTTATTCCTCTCCCTCTCCCTCTGACTCATACTCTCCATATCCATCCATCTATAAGCAAATGCATGACTTTACTGTACCTAACAGCTGTACGGTATTCCATTGTATAGATGTACCACAATTCCCTTATAGACTCCTCTGTTCTCAGGCTTGTTCTTGGGTTCTGTTCTTGGATTGTTTCCAGATTCTGACTATTGTAAAGAGCGTTGCAATGAACATACAGGTGCAGAGGGCTTTTCTGTGTTGTGTTTCCTGTTCCTAGGTTATATTCCTAAGAGTGATATTGTTGGATCATAGAGATAATATGATAATAATATCCAGAGACAGTAGAGATGATAATTTCCTTATAGACTCCTCTGTTCTTAGGCTTCTTGCTTTCTTGGGTTCTTGTTCCCTGTTCCTGGGTTGTTTTCGGATTCTGGCTATAATAAAGAGTGTTTACAATGAACATACAGGTGCAGAGGTCTCTTCTGTATTGTGTTTCGTGTTCCTAGGTTATATCCCTAAGAGTGATATTATTGGATCAAAAGATAATATGGTAATAATAACCAGCGACAATAGAGATGAGGGGCAGGAGGACCAGTCCATGATAGGAAGCTTGCCACAAATAGAAGAGCAGTTCAATTAGATTAGAGAAGAGAGTTTTATGACAATGATAGTTGGAAATAATCTCTAGAGACAATAATTGTGTGTTGAACAGAGATAAATATTCACAGTACCGCTTCATTTACAATAGTGCAAACCATAGTGTCTTAAAGGGGAAGAATAAGAAATGGAGTAGAAAGACAGAAGAGAGAGGAGAAAAATGCCCTTTCCAGAGGTAGGAGTTGGGGAGGGTGGGGAAACTCCGGGCAACGGTGGTGGGAATGTGTGGTATATATTGTAAGATTGAAACTCAACCATGAATACTTTTTTACTCATGGTGTTTACATAAAAGGAAAAATTTGAAAATTAAAAAGGGAAGTTATTGTGTCTAATCTATTTTTTGCGAAGTGTACAGAAGGCTTTCCATAGAGGCTGAGTGAGGTGCTAGTGAATAACGGTTCATTTTACACTGCATCACTGGCAGTATTGATTTACACTAAACTGTTTGAAATTGACTTTCTCAGGGGTATGTAGAGATAACTCATTCTCATTTAAGCTTGAATATAAAAATACAGCTGATTTTTGTGTATTGATTTTTAAATATCTCACTTTACTCTATAGGTTTATATTTTTAGGAGTTATTCAGTTAAACATGGTGACTGAAGAGATAACACAGTGTGTGGGGAACTTCTCTCACATGTGTTGACTTGAGTCTGATTTCTGGCATGCGAATGGTCCACCAAACACCACCAGGAAATGATCCCTGTGATAGTGATATTTTTTAACCACTCAGTACAAATCTTTTATTTATTTCCTTGTTATGTATTGACTTCTAATTCTATACTGAATATTACCAAGGGAGTGGACACCCTTAGATTGTGCCCACATCAGAGTAAGGATCTCCATGTTTTACCAGTAAGTCTGATGTTAGGATGTGTTTGCTATTATGGACTTCATTATATTGAGATAAGTTATTTCTCTCTCCCCATTTTATTAAAAACCTTTTTTTTAATAACCATCAGTAAATATGGAATCATCTCAAAAGCTTCTCTGAGTCTATTGATACGGTTATATGATATATTCTCTTTCAGCATGGAACAAATTACACTTGATTATGCTTTATGATAATTTATTGAATTAGTTCAAATATTTTGTGAGAAACTTTGCATTTAACTGCAACACTATGAATATGGGTCTTAAAATTTATTTTAGGGACATGCCTTATCTACTTTTGGCAACTTTTATTGGCCTCATATAAACTTTTCAAATTATTTTTTATTA
The DNA here is from genome assembly GCA_004027635.1 of Crocidura indochinensis. Classification (NCBI taxonomy): domain Eukaryota; kingdom Metazoa; phylum Chordata; class Mammalia; order Eulipotyphla; family Soricidae; genus Crocidura; species Crocidura indochinensis. The sequence goes on along the minus strand of PVKC010040633.1, from coordinate 6,593 downwards.
TTTTAATTTCTTGAAATTCTTGAGAAAATCAAAACAATATGCAGCAAAAATAAGAAACAGTTACTTTATGAAGATTTAAAAAATCTTAATAGTAAGCTTTTCTGGACATGTGCTAGTATTTTGTGGAGAAAATATCATAAATCTGCTGCATTAATAATGAATCATTCAGATTTTCTTATTCTTGTTAACTTAGTAGTGGCAAAATTCTAAATATTTGTTTCTAGGTCTAGATTCTCCAATTTATTGGTATAAAGTTTTTCATAACAATCTCATGATCTTTGAATTTTTGGTATATGTGGTAAGTTTCTCTTTTTATTTTTTATATTTCTTAATTTTTCTTTTTTCACTTATGTTTCAATGAAAATTTGCTGATCTTGTGTATTTTTTTTCCAAAAGCAGCTCTTGATTTCGCTGATTTTTATCATTTTGGGAGTTCAGGAGATGCTCAGGAACCTAAAGTGCTCATTGGCAATTCTTGGCTAACCAGATCAGTGATTCTAAATATGGTCTTGAGAATACTATATTTCTCAGGTTCAACAGAAGCAGGGATTTTATAAACCACTCTTCAGTACTGGAGAACATGATGGTAAGATCCAACTGTGATGGCTGGTCTCCATGCTACAGGCACAGATAACTAGTTGATCGTTTGTTTGTTTGTTTGTTTATTTATTTATTTGTTGTTGTTGTTGCTGGAGATCAAATACTGGCAGGGCTGGCTGCTGTATTATCTGCAAGCTTCTCTTTTCTTTTGTGTGGTTTCTTTTTCCATACGATTTATTTCTATACCATATAATTGCTTTTATTGCCACTACTCTCTGTTTATTTGAGTCTTTTTGTTATTTTCCTTTCTTTTTATATGTATTAAAATGTTTGTTATTTCTTGTTTTCTTATGTAATCTTGTACAGATATGACCTTCTCTAATAGTATGGCTTTTTTTATGCCCATACGTTTTGGCATTTTAAGAGTCTATACCATTACTTGTTTTCATGAACATTTTAATTCTAATTTTATTTTTCCCGTTGACCCATTGTTTGCACAGTAGCATTGCCACTTAATTTCCAAATATTTAAATTTCTCCCTTTCTTTATATGATTTATTTCTACCTTTATAGCACAGTAGTCTGATCTATATTTACTATTATTTCTATTTCCATGGTCTTAAGAGCATGTGTTTTCTTGGAAAATATCACATGTGCACTGGAGAACAAATGCTCAATTTTAATGTTTGAGAAGCCCTATGATATGGATGAATCCATTTCTTTCAAATTTTCATTTATGGAAATTATTTTCCTTTTTTTTGTCCTGGCTAATGAACTCAAGGATTAATGGAGACTAATAGAATCTACAACCATTCTGTAGTTATATATCAATTTTTCTTTAACTCTGTATGTTGACATTTATTTTGTCCCATATAAGTCTTCCATTACAGTCTTTTTGTAGACTGTTCTCATCACATATCTATTCTCAAGCATTTTTCTTTGAATATCCTAAAAGTTGTACTATGTTGCTATAAGCAGCAGAAAGTTGACTTTAGTTTTCTGGTTAATCTGTGCACTTTGTGCCTTTATATTTCTGAATTCAGGACATTGACTCAATAAAAGTATAAAAATATTTTATCACTTTTTACAGGAACTCTGTTTGTCATGGTTTTATTTGTTTCTTCTATTTTTATCATCTGTGCATTGATATAGCCTTTTTTGAATCTGTAGCTATCATATTCCATTTTCCTCTTCTTATTAATGTTCTCTTATCATATTTCCTTTGATATCAGAAATTTTAACTCTGATATTCTGCACTATTTTCTCTATTAAAAGCTATTATTCAAAGCAAGGGAACTTCGAGTTCATTCCTTGACAAACCATCACTCCACATTTTTCTTATATACTCTGAAATTTCATAATGAACTACTTCCATCTAATTCTTTATTCTGCTTGTAAAAGATCAGTAAGTGTTTATTCCAGAACAGGATTATTAACCATGAACTTATTTCAGGTTTTTTTTTCTTTTTTTGTCTGTAAAAACTTAAAGTCTGTAAAGTCACTCCTTTAAATTTCAGTGAAAATCTATCTAGATAAAATATTCTTGTGTGGCTGTACTATTTAATTCAAATTACTGGCTACATCGTGTTGTTATTTTTGTTTTGTTTTGTTTTGTTTTGTGGAGTCTTTATTTGATGGGTCTCTAATATGAAGCTGCCTTTTATGCAAAGTTTTACCTTCTTCCTAATGCCATTATTAGTTTTTATGTTTATACTTTACACATTACTTAAATACATATCTTTATTTGGGGGTTTGTTAGGGTTTATTTTGTTTTGAATTCTAGTATTATTTTTGGGGGGGAGCCATAACCGGCGGTGCTCAGGGGTTACTCCTGGCTGTCTGCTCAGAAATAGCTCCTGGCAGGCGCAGGGGACCATATGGGACACCGGAATTCGAACCAACCACCTTTGGTCCTGGATCGGCTGCTTGCAAGGCAAACACCGCTATGCTATCTCTCCGGGCCCCTGAATTCTGGTATTCTTAAATAGGGGAATAAGATTAGATTTTCAGAATGATGGGATCCTTAAGTATAATTTCTCCAACCAATAGTTCTTCATCATTATATTTTCCTCTTATGGAGTATTCAAAATGTAAATATTATATAACCTGTTTTCTTTTTTTGTTCATTGATTAGTCTTTTTTGGGTGATTTTTGTGTACTTATCCTCATAAATACTGATTTATCCCTTCATTAATCCTTCTGTTGACAACTCTATTGTATTTTGTAGTTCACCTACTATGTTTTCCGGGCCAGTGATCACTGAATACAATTTTCTAATGCTTCTGATTTTCTTGCTGAAACTCTTTCCTATTGCTTTTCACAATTTTGTAAACACATTTATCACTGTCTCTTTGAAAGTTTATAAATCCAGTACATGTGAGAGTTTCTATTTTTACGATGTGTGGTACATCATGAGAACTATTGCGAAGGGAATGGTTTGGTGCAGACCTAAAGGAAAGAATAAAATTCATGCTATGTAATTCTACTTAGAGACTGTGGTATTGAGTTTCGGTTGCATTGAACTACAGTTGGGAATGTGTTGTTACAAACTTACTGCAACTGTAATAAGCCTTAGGACCAAAATATCAGTACTGTTCTGAAAATTTACAGTTGTAAGTGTCTGACTATTACAAGGGTCATAAGGTTCTATGAGTTTGGAAAACAAATAGGAGCTTATAATTAGGAAAACCTGAATACACCTGTATCCTCATATCTTTGTAGAAAGTCAATCAACTATAACTGGGAGTTGCATACATTTGCTTCATTTGCTTCATTCTAGACTTGGCATGTCAGAATTTGCCAAAAGAATATTTTCTCTTAGAGAGAAATTACCGCTCCTTGACAGAATTTCAAAGAAGAGAGTGGGTGTTTTTATTGACTTCCCAGTATATACTGGACACTTTTCTGCCCTAGTTCTTGCCTCTTGATGAGGCTTAGTATTTTTGTTTTGTTTTTGGTATTTTCTCCTACTATTGTACTTATCTATTCCACTATTCCTCATTCCACAGAGGAGATTGTCACAGACATAGTTATTAAAACCTTCCATGAACATAGGGAAGAGAATATAGAGAATACAAGCAGGATTCTGTATTTAATTATGTACGTGTTTTGCTTTTGAGGTCCTGGTAATTCTCATCTTGCTCTTTTTCTTTTGTCACCTAGTTTTTATTCTATTTTTCACCTCTAGCTAGAGTGAGATATTTAATGATAGGAAATGGCTACAGCTGCTTTGTAGAATTATCTTGAAAACAATTATGTAAGACACTTAGACTAGGGGAATGAACATTTGCATGGATTGACCTAAATAGGCATGAATATCACTAAAAACACAACTTTATTTAAGGATTGCTTCCTTCTGCAGTTTTCAAGATAGGGAGGCATTTAAATATTGGTTACTTCTTGTAGTTTTAAAAATCCTTTAATGGGGAAATTTACAATTTAGAAAGCTTTAATAATCTCGTATGTCACACTGTCATCAGTAGTTAGTAAAAAAAAGGCTAACAATTAAAAAAATAAAAAAGAAACAGTCTGTTTCAGATATTCACACAACCTGTTATTCTTCCAATTCAAAGACAGAGGTACATATTAAGTGAAATAAAAGTAACACTTGGTTGCCTTTCAGAATTATGCCAGCATATGTTATGTATTAACACTGAAAATGACTTATGCTAACTATATATCTAGTTTAATCTTTAAATCAGAGCAATAATTTGGACTATACAGTTAGTCTCAGAGTTAGGACAATGTGTATGACATTTCCTTGAAAGCAACAGACAAAATTTCGATCCCTGAAATGACATATGCTTCCTTGAGCCTGCCCTGAGCATGACCTTAGTTACCAGTGAGCATTGCCTAGAGTGGCTCAAAAACCAAAAACTAAATGAAGTTGAGATAGAAAAACTAACAAAAACACCTAACTAATATTTATAAGACCACAGATTAAATCTAGTTTCCTTTCACTTTCCATTTTTATTGGGGTACCATGTTTTACAATATTGTTAATGATAGGGGCTGGAGCAGTGGGACAAGTGATAGGGCACTTGCCTTGCATGCGCTAACCTAGGACAGATCCCCCTGCGTCCCATACGGTCCCCCAAGCCAGGAACGGTTTCTGAGAGCATAGCCAGGAGTAACCCCTGAAAGTCACTGAGTGTGACCCCAAAACAAAATACAAGTACATATTTATAGTTAATGATAATTTCATTAAGTTTTTTAAAAGAATATTAACCTTTTACTGATGTATATATGTATAAGTGTATATGTAAATGTAATTTGTATATATGTATATACAATGTATATATGTATATGTACGATAGTTTCTTTCAGTTAGTAGGTAATTTTCCCAGTTCTATTGCCTTTAACAATATAACATGATATTTTCTCATTTGTTTATTTGCCTTTTGTTATATTTATCAATGAAATCTAATCATTGTAGTCAGACCTGTGAGAATCACTCCTAGTGTTTTCCTCAATTTATTTTATTGACTATGAACTAAACACAATATTTTTATTTCAATTTGAATTAGTTCTATGTGTGTGGTGTGATATGTGCATCCAGTATCTTTTATAAATGATTATCCACTATTCTCAATAATGTTGGTTAGTCATAACTATTTTGTCATAGATGTTCATAAACATATGGATTACTCATCATTTTCAATTCTATTCTATTGGTCTGAGATTCTAATTTATTCTAGTAATGTTTTATAATACAATTTTAAGTCATAAAATAGTTACTCCTGTACATATTTTGCCAAAATACCATTTATAAAGGTATTTTAAGTTTCCATGCATATTTTAGTATATTTTAGTGTGGATCTTTGAAGAACATCATGAAAAAATTTTTTTACAAAAAAGGCATTGGATCTGTACGATGTTTGGAGCAGAATGAACATTTTGACTATGCTAATTCTTCAGTTACCGTAAATAAATATTGTTTTCATTCTTCTGTCCTTTTCAATTTATTTCAATAGCTGCTTATAAGTTTGGATGGCTAAGTCCTTTGCATCCTTTAAAATTTGATTTCTAAGTATTTTATGTACTTGAGAACTATTTGAAATGAAGTTTTATTCTTTAAATTTCTCTCCTTATTAGTTATTTGCATGTAGAGTTGTAGCAAAGTATTGTATATTTATAATGTAACTGCTACTTTGATGTATTCATGTATTGCTTCTAAAAATTTTTAGTGTAGCCTTTAGGGTCTTTATTTATAAAATCACATCATTCCAAATAGTATAATTTAACTGCTTGTCTAATTTGCATCATTTTCTTTTTTTTATTGCCCAATTTCTATAATGAGCATTTCTAAAACAATTTTGAATGGTGAAAATAGTTGACAATCTTGCTTTGTGGCAGATTGGAGGGGAAAATTGCTTAAGTTTTTGCTCTTGAATATGGTTTCGGCTTTGTGTTTGTTGTAAATGGCCATTATTATCTTAAAATATTTTTGCCTAGGCCTACATTGTTGAGGGATTTTTATTATCAGAAGTTTTTTTTCTGCAGCAATGAACATAATTGATTTTCCTTTTTATAAAATATGTTGCACTACATTAACTAATTTGCATATAATGAAGGATCCTTAAATCCTTGGAAGGAGTTCCAATTGATTATGGTGTGTGACCTTTTGCAATTTGTTGGATTTGCTTCACTTAAATTTGATTGAGGACTTTTGTGTTCATGTTCATTAGCGACATAGGGCTATGATTTCCAAGTTTAGTAATACCTTTATTTCTCTCTTTGATTTAAAGTTTTATTCAATAATGTTTAGTTACCTTGTTTAGTTTTCAAATAATTGTGTCTTTCCCTACTTTGGTTTTGTAATTATTTTCTACCATCATAAAATTGTGCTCAGAAAAAGATATGATTTCACGTTTTTCATTTTATCATTATTGAAATTGTGCCACTGTATGTGGTCTTTAACCTGAAAATGTACCACAGATACTGGAGAAAAATGAGTATTCTATTCTGCTTTTTAAAAAGTGTGAGATTCTATACATATTCATGAGTCCCATTTCCTGTAATTCTTCACATTAGGCCCTTGATTAATTACTGATG
>PVKC010040632.1:0-12302 GCA_004027635.1 Crocidura indochinensis | reverse complement strand
TTGATATTCCTAATAGAAGAATGCTTCTTTTTGGTTTGGTTTTGTTCTTGTGGAAAATACCCAGTGCTGTTAGTTTACTCCTGTCTTTGTGTTCAGAGGCCCCTTCTGGGTGTGTTAGTGGGAAACCTTTTGTGGTATCAGGGATCAAAACAGTGTCAGCGTCATGCAAAGCAAGCTTCTGATACTTTGCACTTTCTCTCCAACCCCAAAGTTGATTGCCTTTTTTTTTTAACTAACACAATCTCAGATCTAGCCAAGACATAATATTTTCCTGTCTCAAATTTTACCATCCCCCAATTCCATCCACAAATGTTGTAAATTTAAAGCTAGACCAACATAACAGTACCTTTCTTAATTCCTAGAGTGATAAGTTCCATGCTTATTCCTTGGAAGTAGATTTGCCTAGTTGAGATAGAATTTCAGTTGCAATAATAAGTGAATTGTAAATTTTATTTTGTACTACATAGTCGTTGCCTCAATTATATATATGCAACATCTAGTTGGAGTTGGAACTAGATGTCAGTGCAGTGTTTTTTTTCTGCTCTGCCTTCCATTTGTGCCTTCATTTGTGCCGCTTTATATTTAAGCAACTCTACATTTTTATTCTGATTTCCTTAAGATTGTCTTATATTCAGAAATAATGGATCATTAGTCAAAATTCATCTGAAATTGAATTCATAATGGACCTGATGAATGCTTTATCCAAAATCTATGAGAGTGCTATGAAAATAACTAAAACACTTAGTAGTACTTAGTGCCATTCATTATTTCTATTGTTATTATGATTAGATTATTACATAAAGTTTCTCTTTTCCTTAATTTTCTTTCTCATAAGAACCATTGTGCAAAAAAAAAAATAAAAAGCCATACCAAGAAAACTAATCCTTTTCCTTCTTAAGTCTTCCCCTATTTATTGAGTTTACTAATAAGTGACAAGAAATTTTTTTTTTTTGGTTTTTGGGCCACACCCAGTGACGCTCAGGGGTTACTCCTGGCTATGCGCTCAGAAGTCACTCCTAGCAGGCACCGGGGACCATATGGGAACCGGGGGATTGAACCGTGGTCCATCCTAGGCAAGGCAGCAGGCACCTTACCTCCTGCGCCACCTCCCGGCTCCCTGTGACAAGAAATTTTAAGACTAGTAGCCATTAGGATGCTATTCATTTGGGAAGAAGGAATGAACATGCTTTCTTTGGCAGGGGAGATATTCAGTGGTGCTTCAGCTTGTCCTAGTTCTGCATTCAGGAATCACTTCCCATGGCACTTAGGAAAGCACATGTTTAAACATAATGCATGAACTGTCAAGAACTGAAAGGCATACAATCAAGCAGCTTACTCTACCTAAACATGCTTCTTAAAATAAAATCTAAGACTATAAGCAAGGTATGGTTGATAAATATTTTTGTTTGTTTATTTGTTTGGGGGCCACAGCCAGTGATGCACAGGGATTACTTCTGGCTATGCGCTCAAAAATCACTCCTGGCTTGGGGGACCATATGGAATGCCAGGGGATTGAAATGCCCGATCTGTTCTAGGCTAGGGTGTGCAATGAGATGCCTTATGGCTTGTGCCACCACTCCAACCCCTGGTTGATAAATCTTTAAAACCTTATCAACAAAGTTATTTTTATATTTAATCTTTTATTATCTATTAAATAGATTGCATACAAGGCTAGAGATAATAAAATGGGTATAGCACTTGCCTTGCACATGGCCTACCTGGACTGAATTCTGGATCTCCATGTTGAGTCCCCTAAAAACCAACAGAAGTGATCCTGGGTGACAGAGCCAGGAGTAAAACCTGGAAACCACAGGTATGGCCAAAAACAAAAATAAAGACCATGATGTAATATCACCTTATTCCAATAAGAATGGCATATAGCAAAAAATCGTGGAACAATTTGGCAGAGATATAGCTAAAAAGTAACTCTCATTGTCTGGTTCATCTTCTATAAAACAATAGGGAGATTTCTCAAGAAACTAAAAATAAAGCTCTTTTATATGGGGCCCGGGAGATAGCATGGAGGTAAGGCATTTGCCTTTCATGCAAAAGGTCATTGGTTCGAATCCTGGTGCCCCATATGGTCCCCCGTGCCTGCCAAGAGCAATTTCTGAGTATGGAGTCAGGAGTAACCTCTGAGAACTGCCGGGTGTGATCCAACCCCCCCCCCCAAAATAAAAGCTCTTTTATCTGATTCATTTTTGGCATCTACACCAAACACAAAGGCACTGATTATAAAAGATACATGCCACCTACATTCATTGAGCATTTAGTGTAATGAGCAGGATATGGAAATTATCCAATAATGGAAAAGGTGCCCAATAATGGAAAAGTGGATAATGAAGTTGTGATATATTTACTTAATGGAATACAAAGACACCACAAAGATGATGAAATCATTCTATTTGCTCCAGTATAGATGGAAATGGCAGGCTTTCTGTAAAGTGAAGTAAGTCAGGAGGACCAAGATAAATACCTGATATATTCACTAACCTGTGGTATATAGAACGACATATCAAGGGAATGGAAGGTAACAAAGGTGGTCAAACTGTTAGCTCTTCTGCTAAGATGGAAATATCAGGGAAGGAAAGGAAATGTCAGGGTTTGGGGGTGTAAAACAGTCTGGTCGTAACATAAGGGCAAGGCACAGGGATCTTTGGCTTACCTGTGGTGAGGTATCTATATCATTACATTTATCTATACAAACCACTAGACCCAACACCACTGTAAGCATGGAAACCCAAACTACAATAATTAAAAATAATTATTAATAATAATAAAATAAAATAAATAAATATGATATGCTTAAAATAATTAAAAAATAATAATTTAAAAAGTTACTGTCAAGGATTGTTTGGAGTGTGGTATAGGAGGGAATCTGGCATCACTGGTGATGGGATTGAATTTTGGGAAATTGTTTGCTTGAAACTCTATTATCAACATCTTTTAAAACCACAGTATCTAAATTAAAATTATTTTGGGAGCTGGAGAGTACAGGGAGTAGTGGTAGAACTTGGTTCTATTCCCAGCACCTCATATGCACCCTGAGCCTGCCAGGTGATATCCCTGAGTATTGACAGGTGTGATTCAAAAACCAAAGAAAGTTATTTTAATTTTTTCTTTAGTTTGAAGAGAGGTCGACATTGGCTATCGGAATGGCCCTGAAAGAGTGTATGTCTGAAACCCAGTTATGTAGAACTTTGTAAATAACAATGGTTTCCATAAATTACATTTTTTCCTCAATTTATATACATATTGATAAAATGTTTTGTAATACCTCGATTTATCTAGCTCTGCCTCTTAAATAGAGGGTGAAACAAGGGAGGGTTCCAGGACCAAACATATATGTGATCACTAATAGTAAGCCAGACAAAGAGGGGTCCACCTACTCTAGCAGCCCGGAGGGTGATGGTGGGATATATGGGTTGTAGAAAGGGAACTGGAATGAGGGGAGGACATATTTGGTGATGAATATTCCCCTGATTCAATGTTAATATGTACCTAAAATACTACTGTCAAAGATATGTAAGCCATTATGAAAAAATATTTGTGTTTTTAATCAGAAACTTTCTTTGACTTACATGTATTATTATATCTATTATATTATATGTTATGTTATGTTACTATATTATGTTGTTAGTTTACCTCATTATGTTAATCAATTTTGTCTCGAATAAATTCTTACAATGATAAAACAACAGAAAAAAACAAAAAATGTTTTGTAATAAATTCCATCAATAGATCTGTTGTATTATATCAATATATAATGTATATCTATATATAAAACATTGATATTTAATGCACATCAATATATAAAGCATTGATATGATTACTTGTGATAAGCATTTTATATTTAGTCTCTAGTATTAATGTGTCAGCTAGTCATTAATCAGCTAATGGCAAAATACTTACAAGATTTCATCTATTGCTCCCATTTGCTTTTCAAAAGTGGCCTGAAGTTCAACCAAACCCCTTCTTTGTTCTCTTACCACTTTATATTTTATGCTTCAAACTATTCTCCATAATTTTTGTCATACTACTTCTTATAACACTTCCTGTATGACATACAACACTGCCATTTTTTCATGTACAACCAAAGTTAAAATTTTTCCTGTCATGCATGCTGGGAACAGGAGTGGAGGGATGACACCCTAGTGGTAGGAATGGCCCTGATTCATTGTCATTTTGTACCTTAAATATTACTATGAAAGATTTGTAATTCACTTTGGTCACAATGAAAATGATTAAAAATATTTTCCTGTCAAATAGGCAGACTGGAGGATGGAGATAGGTGGGTGAAACTCTGGAGACATTAGAGGAGGAACGTTGATACTGGTGCTAGAGCAGTGTGCCTAAAACTCAACTATAAAAAGTTTTGTAAAGCATAGTATCTTAATGAAAAATTAAAATCTACAACTTTACCACACTTTCTAATATTCAAGGAATCAGGCACTCAGGAACCATTCCTGGTGGTGCTTGGTCACCAACTGGGAGGTTGGGAATTGAACCCAGGCCGGCCCTGTGCAAGGCAAAGTACTTTCTGTACTATCTCTTGGCTCGAAATGAAAGCACTTTTTAAAAACTAAAACAAAAAAAAATTGACAGAAAGAATGACTATAATGGTGATTAAGAAGCCACATTTCCAGAATGGTTTATTACCCCAAAATTCCCTTTCAAGGTTGATTAAGATGATATCTAATTGACATGAATGCCAGCATTTCTGTTCTTAAATTTAGAACTAAAGATTCTCAACACAAGTTAGATTGTAATGGTAATTTTCTTTTTTTTTTTTTTGTTTTTGGGCCACACCCGGTGACGCTCAGGGGTTACTCCTGGCTATTCGCTCAGAAGTCGATCCTGGCAGGCATGGGGACCATATGGGGAACCAGGGTATCGAACCGTGGTCCGTCCTAGGTTAGCGCAGGCACCTTGTCTCCAGCGCCATCGCCCGGCCCCCGTAATGGTAATTTTCTAACCCTTTTTTACTATTTTATCACTTAAACACACCAAATTCAACCCAATGACCCAGACTAAGTAAAAGTAAATAAGACCCAAGTTTCCTAAAGCAAATGAATACCTTTTCAAAATTCATTGAATTATATAAACACTAACTACATACTAAGATTGATCATATAAAGACAAAAATTATTATATTGGTAAATTATAATTTTATAGTTTTAGAAATTAATGGTGCTGGATAGTAGTTATAGCAGGAAATGCGGTTAATTTTTCTAAGCATATACAGATACATATATATGTTACATATATAGACACAAATACACATGTTTCATATTACATCCATTACCTTATTGTATCAACCATGCCAAAAATCAAGTAATATTCAAGTTTAGTGGATTATAAACATCTTCAGGATAATGAAAAAGTGTTTAATTTCTGGCATCCACTAGAATATGGGATGTATTTGTTATAAGTTACTTGCTATCCTTTTGAAATATGTGTGTTTTCCTTCTATGTTTTTATGAATATAGCAGAAGGAAAAGATAAATATTTAAGACCTGCTTCTATCATAAATGCCATCAATCTCATTGACCATCACATATATCAAGGACAGAAAATTACATGAATCTCAAAATACTAAAACACTACACATGTTGTGAAGAGAAGGGATGTAGGAAAAATTAGATAATTTAGATTAATAATTCAATTTATTGCATACATATTTTTGTATATATATCATAGGGTGTGACCCCAAACAAAATTCTCCCCAAAGATGAATTTGTTACACAAGTGAATTGCAAATTCTATAGTAAAGTATAACTTTGTTGTTATCATTTCTGTGCTAAGAGTACAAATTTAAAACATTATATTAGGCCAAAGATGCAATATAGTAGAGAAGTTACTTGCCTTGCATGCCAACTCTGGTATATTCCTGGCACCACCTATGATCCCCTGCTCCTCACCAGGAGTTGTGCCTGAACACAGAGACATGAGTAAGTCCTGAGCCCTGCTATGGCCAAAATCCAAAAATTTAAAAAAATAGGCAGTTAAATTGATACTATAGTACATCGTAGTCTTCATTTAAAAAATAAAAAAAATTTAAAAAAAAAAAGCTTTAAGGGGCTGGAGCTGTGGGGCTAGCGTCTGCCCACGCTAGCCTAGGACGGACAGCCGTTCGATCCCCCGGAGCCCTATATGGTCCCCAAGCAAGGAGCAATTTCTGAGCGCATAGCCAGGAATAACCTCTGAGCGACACCAGGTGTGCCCCCTAAAAAAAAAAAAAAAAAAAAAAAAAAGCTTTAAAGCCTATCTCCTGAAGTCCAGTGGGGTAAAGCTGTCTTAGTTCTAATCACAGCTGTGATCCAGATCTGTTCTTAAGATATCTCTTGTCATTCTCCTTTGACCTAATGAAGCCTAAGGACTGACGAGTTCCTTTCAAAAAGGAGACAGTCTGTAAATATTTCCTATTATGAGGTCTAGAGTGGTAAGTGTAGTGAGAAAGATGTTTTCTTTGGACTCAGCTGACCTGGGTTTGATCCCTTGCACTCCATAAGTTCTTTTGAATCTTGCAAGGATCAAGCCCTTACTTAGTACAGTTAAAGATGACCCTAAAACAAACAAACAAATGTCTTTCCATCTCACGTCAGCACGTTTTAAATAAATCAGTCAACACAACAATTTCCTTCTCCCAAATTTAGAATCAACACCACATGGTTTGTGGAGAAGATGTCTATATTCAGAAAGTAGTTTTATCTTTTAAACAAAATCATTGCTAGAACATTTCTGCGAAAAATAAATTCTTCCATATAAAAGGGTGACCCCAGGTTCAATCTTCAGCGTCCATATGATCTACTGAGCACCTCCGGGAATGTTCTCTGAGTATAGAACCAGGAGTAATCAAGCCCTGAGCACCAACATTTCATCTGGTTTGGCAGCATGCAAGGCAAGTAAGTGCCCTACCTACTGCATTATCACTCTGGCTCTGGAGTCATGATTTTTATAAAGGTATGCAAATACAGGTCTAGGGTGATTGATCTAAAATGTCTAGAAGGAGCAAGATTTGTTCAAGCAGCCCGTGATAAGACTTGTATGCAATTTAATTTATCTTGAGGATAGAGTGTCTTCTCTGGTTGAAATTCTATACTCCAAGATCTGCTATATCCTTGGTGGCCTAATATTCATATATTTTTGGTAATAGCATTCCTGAAATCCCCATCGTGTTTTTATAGTCTTCCTGAAATTTTCCTCAGGTGATTATTGAGGATTAAGATGTCCAGAATATCAAAAGGATTTTATTGATTTAATCAGTATGCCTAGGCCAAAAAGTATTCTTCTGTTTTATATTGATATACTAGTAAGGTCACCTGTTTCTTAAATATTGAGGTGTCAGATATAACTTGACAGTGATATTCTAAGTAAGGCCTCTCCAGGACCCCAAAGAATAATAATTACATAATTATGGAATAATAGTTAAATGTAAAGAATATGGACATAGAGATTTTCCTTTTGTTGCTGAAAGAAAACCAAGCTCATTTCCACTCAAATATCATGTTGCAAGCTCTTATGAAATTGTCCTCTGTCATACCTCTCTAAACCTTTTACTGGGCTTGCTAATTTCCAGATTCTGAACTCCTGTGGAGTATCTGTGTTTCTCATTAGTTACCACAGATGTATTTCGCTTTTTGCTAAGTGGAATCTTGGCATCCTCAGATTGGTCAAGATTTATAGCCTACTATCCTTATATATGTCTCTGTGGTCTTGAAGACATTCTCTTTTGCCTCATTTCATAACTCTCAGGTAATGAACTTGGTCAAATGAGGCAGAATAAAATTGTGCTCCATCAGTGTCATATGCTGGTTCCTTACTCATTGGCTTGGTTTCTTACTGTTGAACATATCCTGAGTCATTTGTAGATGAACCAGCCTTTCCCCTGAAAAGCCATATCAGTGTTAATCTCAAAGTCCTCATGTTAATGGACCCTAGTTTTGAGTTCCAGCATGCCACAAAACATGTTTAAAAATGCTCAGATCAGCTATCTTACAAGTACCATAGAGTGCAACAAGCTGCCAACCAAGTTGAAAAGCAGGTATCACATTCCTTCACAGCTATCACCTATAAAAGAAGCACTTTTTCCATCCCTCATAGACCCATGAAATGTCCCATTTTGTAGTTCCACTATAGTGTCTCTTAGGACACATTAGCTAAATGGAATTTCTTAAGTGATTCCACAAGCTGTTCAAGGAATACATACAAAAGGGTCCCATAGTCCACTGAGAGGGTAAAATTTTCATAGTGCTTCTTTCTTATAAAATGTAATTGTGCACACTATAGTTTCTAACAAGAGAAAGTTTGAGTAGCAAAGAAATTGCTTTATTTTAAAACAAAAATGTTTAAATTTATTTGAAAATAATTCATTTAAATTTAATAACAATCACAGATACACAGGACAAGGATCACTAATAAATGAGTCTCCCTATGTTTTCTTTTATTTAATTTATTTATTTATTTTTTGAGTGTGATCATTCTTTTTTATTTTTTTTATTTTTCACAGCATTATTTATGGTACATAGTGACAACGAATGAGGAGCATTCCCACTCCGGTACTGTCCTCCCTCCACCCCCGTTTCCAGCATGCATCTCATATCTCTCTCCCTTTCCCCCCAGCATACTAGTGTAACTGGTCTCCACTTTATAGCTTGCTTTAGATTGTCTATTCTGTTGTCATTTGCAATAAAAAGGATAAGAAGAAAAAAGAAAGAAGAAAAGAGAAAAAAAGGAAGAGAGAAAAAAATTGGCCTCAACCAAAAAAAGAAATATGAAAAGAAGAAAAGAATGCACCCGGCTAATGAGAAAAGAAAAAAAAAATCACCAAATAATAATCACAGGAGTGAAAAGGGAAGAGAAAAGTGGAGGAAAGAAGGAAAATAAAGTCAAAAACTAACAAATCAAAACAAAACAAGAAAAATAGGGGGTGCTACGTGGTAGGGTTTGGCGTTCCCTCCACTTTTTTTTAGCCTGCTCAGCAACAAATAATTTAAGTTTTTATACTTAGTGTTTTCTACTTTTCATTTTTTATATTTATATTTTATGACATCCCAAAAATTTCAATACGTGGTACTGAAAATTAGAAGAATATAGAATCTAGAAAGAAATAATATTTAGCACACTTAAGTGTCCCTCAGAATTCCTTTGAGACCAAACTAATCATCATTGGCATGAAAATATAGATGTTAAATAAACATATAACATGTACTCAAAGAACACAAAGGTTAAACAATCAAACTGTGGATAACAAGTTAAAGCTATTTTTTCTTGGTCTAGTCCAAATAATCCTGAGCAATTTTTAATTATTTTTCAACTAATTTGCATGTATACTGTGAGTAAACATAAACATGTATAGAAGTATCTTACATAGAATGTATTTCTTTTAAAATATAATAATTTCTTTATTTTAACACCATGGTAGGAAAGTTACACTTGTGAAGGGATGTGTGCATTTTATGGATGAAACCCAATTTCTTTCCATTTTTTTAAAGTCACCCAAATGTATTCTGTGTGGTTATATTGTATAGAAACCAGAAAGTTGAAAGAATAAATTATTTTGAGAAGGCAGTATTTCCAAGTATATTCCAAGATGTATAAATCCTACATATTCTTCTTGTACTGTAGCTTCAGTGAAAGATTAGATTTTTTTTTCTTCCCTTGAATCTAAGCAAGCTCTGTTATGGTTTACCAACATTGTGATATATTTTCTAAAGCAGTACCATAAAACTTCCATGGTCACTTGATCCCCTTACGCTGACACTATGTTGTGAAGAAACACAAGAAACTTGGAAAGATTACATAAAATTATAAAGACTTTGGATGATCCAGTTTCCCTTTTTGAACTTTTCTAGTTAACACCAAGTGGATCAGAATGGCTAATTTATTTGATTCTTGTCGCATTGATACACTCATAGACAAAATAAGTGTTGCATTACTTTGACAAACTAAGTTTTAGAGTACTTTTTATAAAGTCCTAGTTTTAGAGACAAATGAGGAAGTTTAAATGGTGGAAAGATGTATGAATATAATTCAGCTAAATTGTAGAAATGAATAGATACATCTATATATAGTATATATATATATATATATATATATATATATATATATATATATATATATACAGCATCACAGCCTCAGTTCTCTTTGACTCATCTACAGTGAAGACAGCCTTCAATATTCTCTATTTACCACCTTCTGTGATTCAAGTTTTTAAGAATATCAAATGGCCTACAAGTCAACCTTATGCCATTAAAGTTGATTTTTCACCACAGGAAGTACATTCATTTTAAAGATCTAGGTTACAGTTTCATCTGATAAAGTCGTTTTTCTCTGGGACATTTGGTCCTGCAGACACACCTTTGTTCTCAAGCTAGTCTGTTAGTTACAGACATTATCCAAACAGAAAAACTGGGGAAATATGACTAAGCTTTATTCATGATACTTTGTAACTCCTCTGTTCTCTAAAGAAAAGACTTAGATACCACAATAAAATAATAGATTTCCACACAGTAAACTTTTGAGGGTAAAATGGAGTCATGTTAATAATTAATTCCCAGAAAACAGATCCAAATCGGTATTGTCCTGTGAACATTAGTATTTTGGAACATCTCTGTTTTCTATAAACCAAATGTTTTCAATGTTGGTAAAATGAATCGTCATCAGTTTTTTGACATGCATTTATCAAGCAATAAGGGTTTTATCAAGCCATTCATACATCTTTTGTTTAAAAAAATTAGGGTTTTTTTCCTAATACAATATTCAGGGACTAAGCAAAAAATAGAACTTTGGGGAGCACATGGGATGAGATAGTGGCTAAAAGCACTTTCCTTGTAAGATTTATATATTCATTTTACTAGAGTTTTAGATATGTACATATTGATATTAAAGTTTGTCTTTTAGTTGCTTTCATTTTTAGTAGACTGTTAGGCTTACAGAAAAATTACCTGAAAACACAAAATTTACAGATTCCCTTATTGTTTACTGTTACATTAGTGTGATCCATGCATTACATATGATGAACCAATATTGATTCATCATTATTTGCTTAAATTCATTAGGCTTTATTCTTTGTGTTCCAGCAGTTTTTAGCACATTATGACACCTATTTACTATCTCAATATTGTATACAAAACACTATTGCTTTATAAAATCACACATGTCTTGTATTCATCCTTAATCCACCTCTGTCTGTAGCAATCTCAGATCATTTTTCCGTCTTATATAGTTTAGTCTTTTACAGACCTCCCCGTAATTGTCATCCTGGCATATGTAATCTCTGCAGATTAGCTCTATTTTTCATCTATCCATAATATATTTAGGTTTCTCCAAGTCTTCCCAGGACGTTTTTTTGTCTCCTCATCCTTTGTTATTGCTGTTAAGTGTCTTGTTGCTTTCACTTCTGTATCCCTGATATGTGTTGGCTGACTGTGTGTGTGTGTGTGTGTGTGTGTGTGTGTGTGTGTGTGTCTATGTGTGTGTTTTCTTGTAGACCAGCTATAGTTCAGAAAAGTTTCCTGCTATACAGATAATTTTTAGATGATGTTATCTGTGCTTTATTTGGTTGAATTACGTGAGTGTTTATCTATATTGGGCGTATGTCCTCTATGTTCTAGAAGTCTGTGGGCCCTACCAGTAAAAATTAACTAAGCAAGCTCATGATCCAATGCAAAAGTCTGAGAATGTGGTGATGCTTTGATTGTGAGTATTGGTGCTAGATTACATGGTCCATCACATCTTTACGGCAGACAGAAAGTCATAATTATCAGAATTAATGAGTTATCACCAATGCTATCTGGTGATGCTCAGAGAACTATGTTGCCTGTGCACGTTATTGAACCACAATTTTCTGGCATGCCAGGTGATAATTGTGGAAATATATCTGTCTCTATGATTTGAATTATAGTTCTTCATCACAATTATACTGTGTGAATTTTTTAATTTATATGTTTTTATCTTAGTGATTGCTTATTTCTCAGTGCATCAGATTTTTTTTACTAATTTTTTTCTTTTTTTTAAATAAGCAAGTATTACCCTTCTAAACTCAAACACACTTAATGCTTAGTATAGTACATCAAAGGTATATCTTTTTCTTTACAGTAAGTTCTCTTAAAACATTATGACATAATTACAGAATACACACAAAATTAAATATATCAACATGATGCAACTACTCAGTAGTGCATACAGTGCATCATTTATAAGACATCATCACAGGGGCCCGGGAGATAGCATGGAGGTAAGGCATTTGCCTTTCATGCAAAAGGTCATCGGTTTGAATCCCGGTGCCCCATATGGTCCCC
>PVKC010040631.1:0-12300 GCA_004027635.1 Crocidura indochinensis | reverse complement strand
AGGCACGAGGGACCATATGGGGCACCGGAATTCGAACCGATGACCTTTTGCATGAAAGGCAAACACCTTACCTCCATGCTATCTCTTTATTTTTAAAAATATTAAAAAAGAAAATAGAGGGGCCCGGGAGATAGCATCGGTTTGAATCCCAGTGCCCCATATGGTCCCCCGTGCCTGCCAGGAGCAATTTCTGAGCATGGAGCCAGGAGTAACCCCTGAGCACTGCCAGGTGTGACCCAAAAACCAAAAAAAAAAAAAAAAAGAAAAAGAAAATAGCATGTACTAATAAATAACTTAGTTTTAGCCAAACTTACTAATGTTCATTCTAACCCAAATAAATTAATATATTTGATTTACTGATTTATGCTCCACATTACCAACATTTAAAAGACTACTTAAGTGCTTAAAACAGGAGTTGTCATGAAAAGCATTTTTCCATAAAGTATCTAAAATATTTAACTATATTTATTTAGAAAGCAAAGCTTTAAGGCATTTTATTTGCATGTCACTAATCTTAGTTCAACCCCTGGTACTACACATGGTACTCAAAGAACCACTAGGAGTGAACACTGAGCACAAAGCCAGGTTTAATCTGAACACTAATTCATAAGCTTCCATCCTCCCTCATTCTCTCCCCACTCCAAACTATTATATATGTGTATATATATGTATATATATGTGTGTATGTATATATATACATATATATGTCTCTCTGTCATGCTGTCATAATCAGTAAGAATTTCAAAAATAGTAATCATTTTACCTGTAATGTCAACCTTAGAAACATGGGAAGGATTTGTTTAGACATTGGGTCATTTGTCAAGAACCAAAAAATTAAACAAGGAATAGATGTTACTCTTTATTCTCCTTATTTATGTATTATGTTCCTGACTGTCAAAATAACCTAACTGATTGGGGCTGAAAAGAAAGTATAATGGGTAAAGATCTTGCATTGTATGTGGCCAACCCAGGCAAGATCCTGGTATGCCATAGGGTCCCTGAGCACAGCCAGGTGTAATTATTCAGTAAAGAGCTAGGAGTAATACTTGTTTATTGTTGGTTGTGGCCCAAAATAAAACAAGGAGAAAAAAAATCAAAAAAGAAAAGAAAGGATGGAAGGGAGGAAGGAAGGAAGGGAGGGAGGAAGGAAGGAAGGAAGGAAGGAAGGAAGGAAGGAAGGAAGGAAGGAAGGAAGGAAGGAAGGAAGGAAGGAAGGAGGGAAGGAAGAGAAATTAATAGGCTATAGAATTGTGGTCAGAGTGGTAGCACAGGAGATAGATCTCATTTCAATCCCCTACATTTCATATGGTTCCCTGAGTTTTCCAGGAGTGATTTCTGAGTTAAGAGCCAAGAGAAACTCCTGAACACCAACAGGTCTAGTCCACCCTCCCAATATATATATGGCTACTGAGTTAAATTTAAATATTGATGTTCCATTTGATGTATAAGGCTGACCTCTGGAAGTCACTTTCCAAAAACATATTGTTTTGTAAACTTATTTTGCAAATTTTCCTGAAATCTTCAACGTGGGTCTTAAGTCAGAAGTGACTCTTAAGTCATAAGACATAGATCAAAATGCAAAGCTATTTAATTTTTTCACAGTTGATAGATTATATTCTTTAAATATTTTAAGAAACATTAGATAGTAGAACATTTAATTTATTTTGACTTTCTGGACCAGTATCAATCCCTAAACCTATTATTTGTATTGCTGAAAATATATCAAAAATTAAACTAATTCATTTTAAAAATCACTAATTAGGACTCTTCAAGGAAAATATATCCTTAAAAATATCTTGCTGACAACTTTAAGGGTACTAATAAAGCACTTTTTTATTAGTACAATTTGCATAAAATGATTCTTTTTTGTGTGTTTTTGGGCCACACCTTGTGATGCTCAGGGGTTATTCCTGACTATATGCTCAGAAATTGTTCCTGGCTCAGGGGATCACACGGGATCCTAAGAATTGAATCGAGGTCTATCCTGGGTCAGTCACATGCAAGGAATATATCTTACTGCTGCACCATTTCTCTTGACCCCTAAAATAAAATTTTAAAAGACAATGTAATTAATAATTTAGATTCCAGAAACTTCTGAAATATATTAATCCATAGAGTCTGTTTTGTTTAATAAAAGTTCTCATACATAAAATAATTTATTTCTCATAAAGCATTTATAAACTGAATCAGAATATTGTCTATCGAAACTGCATAGTGAAACTCCTTTTGTTAATGCAATAGAGCTGAGTCTAAAAATTCTAATCAACCAAATAATTGAGGTTAAGAACTTGAGTGTCAGAATAAGCAGATATTAATCTTTCACTAAAGAAATGCATAGAAGATTCAAAACAGCTAATGAAAGATTACTCCCAATTAAAGATAAATCATGGCTATATAAGTACAAAGAAGTCCTCACAGCAAGAGCATAATATTAATTGATCCTAATAATATATCCAGGAAGCTGATAAGTGCAAGTTGTGTATGATAGAGATGGATATGAATCAAAAATAGTGAATTATAATTATTTAATGTATAAAATAGCTATGTCAAAATTTTTTGACTATGAAGATCTTAAATTTACTCTTTAGAAAAAACATTTTGTCTATGAATCTGTGACCTTTGATTTAAAGTAGTGTTGATAATAGTAGATGTGCTATTAAAGTTGGACTTGAATTTTATAAATACAAGTCATGAGATCTTCAAGTTTGGAATATTAATGGCCATATTATTGTTTTTAATGATTTATAATAAAAGAGGTAGTTGAATTCATAGTGTTTCTGGTGTACTGTTTCACATCTCTGGTGACATTTACTGTTCACAATTAACTTCTTATAATTATCTGAAAATTCGTGACCTTGATAATCAGCCTAACTGCTAAACAACAAAGTAAATTGAAGACACAGCTCATCACCATGCTTGTGTAAGTCTGTACTTAAATTTTTACTATAAATTGAAAACTGATTGCAAAATTGAAATATGTCATACTCAAAAGTATCTTTAGAATCTTAAATGCAAGAAGAGACTCAAAGTAAAGTGGTTTAATTAAAAATAGAAGCAAAGTGGATTGAAAATATAATATGGCACCATTCCTTTTTGCAAAAGCATACTAAAATAGGGGGAATTTTATATATATAAACAAGCTTTTATACTAGGGATGAGAACCCATATTTTTATAATACAGGGGCACCTACCACCCGAAGCATGTGTCATGTTGACCCTTCTTAGACTCCATTTGATCAGACAGTGAGCATCCAATTCTGAACCCTAGATCCCAGACATAGAACTGACAGTTTTCTGCAACAGGACCAGGAACCAACTCCCCAAGGAATTTTTAATAATGCTCTAATACCAACTTATACCAGTTTTGATATGATATCCCAACAATGAGGAAACAGCAACAACTTGCTCTAAGAGCAGGTTGTCCTATCTCTTCAGCTAACAGCAAGATGAAATCAGAAAACACAACATCCTTTGATCTGTGCAAAAACCAAGATTGCTAACTACAGAAGACTGACTTTGACAAACATGACTGGGCAGAACTTATCCTGGGACCAATAAGAAAGGCATAACTTAGGCTTCGGCCTAGTGTTTGTAATTGTACAAATAATTGTACAATAATCAAGATCTCTAATTGCAGACATCTGACTTTCACAATGGCGAATAAGCAGAACTTCTGGAAACATAATGAAAGACTTTATCCTAGGCTTCATCCTAGGATCCATTCAAAAACCAAGATCACCAATTATAGAAGACTGATTGCAACAACAGTGATAGAACAGAACTTCTAGAACCATAAAGAAAGTCTCTATCCTAGCTTCATCCTATAACCTATAATACCAAGAACTCTAGTTACAGAAGCCTGATATTAACATCTACAATGGAGCAGAAAGTTCCCTGGCACCATAAAAAGACCTTGGGGGTGTGAAAATGTGCATGTACAGAGTCTGTAGTTATTCCCATGACAGTATGCTTCAAGGTCGGAGAAACCCTGTATCTCTTGCGCCAAGGGATTCATTTTTTTTTTTTTTTTTGGTGTTGTTGTTGTTTTTCAGGCCACAACCGTTTGATGCTCAGGGGTTACTCCTGGTTAAATGCTCAGAAATTGCCCCTGGCTTGGGGGGACCATATGGGATGCTGGGGATTGAACCGCGGTCCGTCCTATGTTAGTGCTTGCAAGGCAGACAACTACCTCTAGCGCCACCTCGCAGGCCCCATCTTCCTATCTTATTGTACAATATTCTTTCTAGGGTGACATATGAAAACTATTTTCAATTTTAATGCCATAATTTTCTTTGTACTTGTCAAGCAACTGCTTTTATAAAATTTTAAGAAGAAGAAGAAGAAGAGGAAGAGGAGGAGGAGGAGGAAGAGGAAGCAGAAAGCCTTGCCACACCAACCCTTCTTCCCTTTTTCTTTTCTTTTTCATTTTTGTGGCTATTGTTAAGTTGCTGTCTTTGTTGCTGTGATGCTTTTATGTAGTTGCTTGGTTTGTGATGCTTGTTTGATTTTTGTTTTGTTTTGTTTTGTTTTTTTTGGTGGGGATTTTTTGTTACATTTTTCTTATTTTTCCCTTTTTTCTTTTAAATTGATATTTATAACTTTTAGACAAACTCCTCCCAGTTTCTTATTATTTTTTCTGTTTTTCTTTTATTTTTTTCAAACAGAACCACATAACTTGAATCATCTTGTTCTGCCTGATAAACTAAGGGGAAAAATATGGACGTTACCAGGACCAAACAGTCATATGAACATTGTGTAGAAATAAAAACTGATCAGACTTAAGCACGAAACCCAAAGTCAATGACAACAGAATTGATACCCAATCGACAACAAGCTATACACAGAGGGTATCAGTTATACGAGCAGTAAGAAGAGGAGGGGGGTATGGAAAGCATGCTGGGAACAGGGGAGGAGGGAGAACAACACTGGTGGTGGGAATGCCCCCTATTCAATGTCACTATGTACCTTAAATATTACTGTGAAAGATTCGTAATTCACTTTGGCCACAATAATTATTTTAAAAAGAAGATCTTGGGTTAAAGTAAAGAAAAGCTAAAAAATGCAAATTTGAGTAACATTTTCAACAGTTCAAACAGATTTTATGACTAAAGAGCTCTGATTCAGCCCAATGACTATTGAGTTTAGTACACTAATCTGAACTCGGAATGATGCAAAATTAGTGGGATGCAGTAAAAACTGACAGGAAAACCAAATTATTGCTTTAGTAAATTGAACATACAGTAACATTATTTCTCTTATTAAAGAATATACCAAGTCAAGGAATCGGAGTAATATAGTTGACAAAAAACATTAGATCCAGAAACTAACAAAGTATAAGTTACCATGGAGGAAAACAGTATTGTATAGAAGAAGATAAATGGACCAGATCAAGTGTCAGATAATGTAATCAAACAAATTGAAAGAAGTGCTAGAAAAACCAGCTATAATGTTTAAAAAGAAATATAACACCAGAGACTGGTTCCTAGCAACAACCAAAATAAGGAATAGGGGCCTGCACAGTGGTGCAGTGGTAGGGCATTTGCTTTTCACAGAGCTGACTGTATTCGATCTTCTTGACCTCCCATTTGGTCACCCAAGTCAGGAGCAATTTCTGAGTGCATAGCCAGGAGTAACCCCTGAGATTCATCGTGTTTGGTCCAAAACAACAGCAACAAAATCAAACAAAAATTAGAATGAAAAATAAAGGACTAGTACTCAAAAAACCAGACAATGCATAGAAGGGGAAAGATAATTTTTGTGGTCCCACAGATAAGAAGCAGTGAGGAAAATCCACAAATGTTTATATTTAGGCTCAAAATGACTCTAACAATAAAATATATGGGAAGAAGCTGCACCTGAAGACAAAATTTATAGATTTTCAAAATTTCAGGCAAGAAGACACATTTCCTTTTGGAAAATAATTCATGTTTATATGAACCTTGCTATGAATGGGCAAAAATGGTAAAGAGGAATTGGAAGCTCATACTATAGTCACCAATTCAAGGTACATTTTCTGACTATCATTCAACATAGATGTGTGAATACAAAAGAACCAGAAGAAAGCATTTCTGACAAATTCTTCTGTGATAGGACAGATATTCCTAGGAAGAGGGAATGAAATAAGTAATATAATACATAAGATAATTAAATTTAAAGCAGATGTAAAAGAAAACAAATGTTTAGACAAGTTGGTTATAAAATATTGAAGACTGAGGGTTAAAATATAGTGGTCAGGAAAGGAGTTGTTTTGTTTTGTTTTATTAAAAAGAAAGGCATGAACCACATGATCCTGTGGAAATTAAAAATGGAATAAAATAACATTTATTTTATTCTGTCACAATATACGGGAGACTGTCACAAAAATATTTAGTCTTAGGGTTTTAGAAACAGAGTAAGAACTTTTATCATAAGCTAAGCATTAAGACAGAAAAGCGATTTAACTTCAGAAGATTAATGAGAACAACATGAAAAAAGTGTTCAATTTTTCAGTGAGAGTGGTCAAGCTTGATTTCTATTCTATAAGAATGTACAATTGTGCACTGGAGATCGCCTACAAATCTGAGTCATACATTATTACTATGAACTTCTTGGTAGAAATAGCTCAGAAAAAACTTTCAATGAACAAGTTATTAGGTCCCAGAAAAGAGAGAGAGAGAGAGAGGGAGAGAGAGAGAGAGAGAGAGAGAGAGAGAGAGAGAGAGAGAGAGAGAGAGAGAGAGAGAGAGAGAGAGGTGCTCTGCAAACTCCAAAAGCAGGAATCCTATAGATTTTCTTTTATGGCTGTCAAATTTTTCCTCCCCAAAATGACTCCTGAGAATGTCACATACAAACTCTGATATACTATGTACTGTTAAATATATTTATTTAAATTTTATTAATCTACAGGAATTTGTTGGATGTTTTTATTAAAACCTTACAAATGATTTTCTACCATTAATAAAGTATTCAAATAATGAAGTATTCAAATAGCACAAATAATACAAAATAGGGCCCGGGCGGTGGCGCTGGAGGTAAGGTGCCTGCCTTACCTGCGCTAACCTAGGACGGACCGCGGTTCGATCCCCCCGGTTTCCCATATGGTCCCCCAAGCCAGGAGCGACTTTTGAGCTCATAGCCAGGAGTAACCCCTGAGCGTCACTGGATGTAGCCCCAAAACAAAAACAACAACAAAAAAAATTAAAAAAGGGGGCCAGGCGGTGGCGCTGGAGGTAAGGTGCCTGCTTTGCCTGCGCTAGCCTAGGACGGACCGCGGTTCGATCCCCTGGTTTCCCATATGGTCCCCCAAGCCAGGAGCGACTTCTGAGCGCATAGCCAGGAGTAACCCCTGAGCGACACTGGGTGTGGCCCCAAAACCAAATAATAATAATAATATAAAATATCTTTACTAACTTAATAAAATAAAATTGTGACTAAGATACACCCACTATTCCATGAACACAAGACTAAGAAAATTCCATGACAAATCAAGATACTGTTCTAGGAAAATGGTAATAATTATTTTAATGTCTAAAAGCTACACAGAAAGTTCTACTTATTCTGCATAAAGTAAATACAATGAAGCAAACAACAAATACATAAATCGACTTTAATAACTCAGCAAATAAAAATTGTGATAATATCTCTGAAAAATGTCTGATTTAACTAAAAACACACTTTAAATTTTGACAAAATAAATTAAGCAATACTTCAAAACGCTCAATTAAAAGCAGAGTTTGATCTTGGAGGACTCTAAGACAATAAGGTCATGGAATACCAAATCTGTTAGACTGTATGTCAATATGGAGGGTCAGATTTATTATTAAATATGGATACTTAACACTATTCCCTCCTCAAAGGATAAACAAATAGTTCTATAAACACTAAGGATTTAGTTTATTTGAAAATTATCTTCAGTTTCCTTGATTGTTGTGGCAAGGTATTTTATCAGTTGCTTCTTGACATTCTGTACTGAACATCTGTGAATCCTCCTAGAAATATAATATTTTCTGATCACATCAAATTATAGTGCCTTCCCAGATGGACTGTAATTGCTGTGATGTTTATCAAAATAAAATTCTTGAAAAATTACTATTTATCTTTCTAGACACATCTTGTTTTCCAATATCTGATTTCATGAGATAAGAGTTACGATTTCTTGAGAAAATCACCTGCTCCTTGGAATTGGTCAGAGTTGGAATAATAAGTGGATAAATTTGGAAATCTAGCATTAGTTAGATATTAAAATACTGCTTCTATGACTATTTACTCCTCTATTTCCAAGGGAATTCATAGACACCTGAATAATAGTACTTGACCACAGTAAATTGTGGTTATTGGTTTCATGTTTTGCCTCCCCAGTTGTTGTCCCTAGTGACTGATTAGTAAATCTATGTAAATAGATATTTGTTAAATTACATTGCACAATGTTTCCAGAATTATAAACTCACCAGAGCACAATTACTATCTAGAGTCAGGAACTCAAAAAATAATTGCTGAAATAGTGATTGAACAAAATGATTAAAAGTTTAGAATTTCAACACTGTGTGAGCAATAACAGAATAATTAAGCCATTAGATGATAAGTCGGTATGAAGATAAGCAGATGCATGGGCATCTAGGACATAAAATACTGAATAAGCGAATCCACTCATAGTAAGTGATTCTAACACTTAAATCACAATATAATTTTAGGCAAAATACATAAACTTTCTAATATTCAATTTTTACAAAATAGATGTAAAATCGTCTAATTTAAAAAAAAGACAAAGTAGAAAATAAAATAAAGGCAATTAAATGTTTATCAAGTTACTAAAACACAATTTCATATTTTGGTAAATATTAATTATCATAATACAGTTTTCAGAGAGACCTTCTATTTTACTTTAATGAATTGCTCTTATATGGTTGGAGTGCTAGCACAGTAGGTAGTATGATTGCCTTACACATGGCTAGCTCAGGTTTGATCTCTGGCATCCTATATGGATCCCTGAGCCCACCAAGAGTGATTTCTGAGCACAGAGTCAGGAATAATCCCTGAGCACCATGGAGTGTGGCCCCAAAACAAAACAAAGAAGCAGAAAAGGATAACTTCTATAGTGACTCAAAAATATTGCACTGGTGATAGTGAGTTTCTCTCAGCTTTAAGAGGAACATGTTTAGTTCAGATCAACTCCTGTGCCTTGAAAAATGAGCAGCTCTTTTGCAAAAAGATAGTGCTGCATCAATGGGTTCCTCTCAGATTCCTGGGGTCCCCTCCCTTTTTTAACACAGGTCAGTTCCTGACAATAGCAAGGCCACTCTGCTTAGTTTCATGGCTGCTCATTCTTTAAAGTCAAGAAGAACAACAACAACACAATAAAACAACACCATATTGCAGAGGTCACAAAGGGACAACTAACATCAGTATCAGCCATCTACATAGCCTCTCTAATAAGGACTATAAAAAGGAAATGTAAAGAATGCTAAAAAATCTCAGTGAAACCATGGCTTGGACATCAATAAGACTTAAAAGAGAGAAAAAATGATAAAATTTCAAACATAAATAATAGGACTAAAAATATGGTAAGTGAAATGAAAAATTCACTGAATGCTTCACTAATAAAGTACCAGATGCTGAGAACAAAATCAGTGATCAAGAAGATAGGCTGCTTAACAACTTCATACCAAAGAACTTGAAAAGAGTCTTAAAATAAATGAACAGAAGATGGAACAAAATGCATGAATAAATGACAATACACTTGGAAATAAATTCATGAGGAATAACTTAAAAATCATTAGGGTAACATAGAGCTAGAAGAAAGCCCTTATGAGGAAGCAACACTCAAAGACATCTGCTTGATGATAAGTTCTCATTGCTGTAGTGTGCTTGCACCTGGATACCTGAAGACTACAAGTTAAGAGTACCCAAAGCCACACTCTAGTCACATTGGTGAACACTACAGTTAGAAATAGAATATTGAAAAGAGAAACTATTTAAAAAGAAGAAAAATTAAGGTTACAGTTGGTTTATCTTAGGCAACCTCCAGGCCCGAATGCAATGGTGGCATATAATGAACAAACTTCTTTAAAATGAAGACCTTTCCACAAATACTTGACCCCAAAATACTAGTAAATAGAATCCAACATCTCATAAAGAAAGTTTTACAGCTTAGTGAACTAGAACTCAATCCAGAGATGCAAAGATGGCTTACCAAATGCAAGGCAATAAATATAATATAGCATATTAATTAAAAGAATCATATGATCATATCAATAGATAGGAGAAAGCATTTGACAAGGTCAAGAAAACATTCATGATAAAAAAAATTCTCAACATGACTGGGATTGAAGGAACTTTCTTCAACATAGTCAAAGCCATTTAAAATCAGCCTATAGCAAACATTATACTCAATGGCACTATTGGAGCTGAAGAAGAAAACACTAACCCCAGAAGAATATGGGGAGAAAAAAATAAACAGATATTTTATCAAAGAAGAAATATAGATGGCCAAAAGGCACATTAAAAATTTGACATCACGGGGTTGGAGAGATAGCATGGAGGTAAGGCATTTGCCTTTCATGCAGAAGGACAGTGGTTCGAATCCCGGAATCCCATATGGTCCCCTGTACCTGCCAGGGGGCGATTTCTGAGCATAGAGACAGGAGAAATCCCTGAGCGCTGCCGGGTGTGACCCAAAAACCGAAAAAAAAAAGTGACATCACTAATCATTATGAAGATGCAAATTAAATCAACAATGAAATATCAACTCAGACTACAGAGACTGAAACACTTCACAAAGAACAACCAGTGCTGGCACAGATGATGAGAGGAAGGGACTTTCATTCACTGCTGGTAGGAATGTAGTGAGGAAAACAATATGGATATTCCTCAACAACTGAGAAACCTGGGTGGCGCAGTGGCGCAGTGATAAATTAAGGCACGTGTCTGATTTAGCACGCACGGTTCAATCCTCCAGCATCCCATATGGTCCCCCAAACCAGGAGTGATTTCAGAGCACGTAGCTAGGAATAACTCCTGCGCATCACTGATTGTGACCCAAAATAAAATAAAATAAAAAAACTCTGAGAAAATGAGGGTTTCCTTATGTTCCAGCAATACTGCTCGTTAGAATATACCTTAGGAGGCCCAAAACACTGCAGAAAATCCCTCTGTGTTCCTATGTCCATTGCAGCACTATTCACAATACCAGAACCTAGAATCAATCTAAGTACCTGAGTTCGAAACTGTGATACATATATACACTGAAAAACCATACATGTTACAAAAAATAAAGTCATTAAATCTCCTTAAACATGTTTGTATAAGGAGATCATTGCTGAGAAAAATGAGTTAGAGAAAGAGAAATAGACATATGAATGATCACACTTAGTTTTGGGGTATAAAAAAGCAAGGTAATATGATAATGGTATCTAGAGACAATAGAGACAAGGGTCAGGAGGAGAAGTACATGGTAGAAAGCTAGTCACAAGGAGTGGGTAATTTCAACTAGGGCACGTTGGGTACCACTATGATAATGATAGATGGAAATGATCACTTTGGACAAGAACTGGGTGAGAAAGGTCATAAGGTAATAGGCATGACACCCTTTCAACAACTATATTGCAAACCACTGTGTCTAAAAGGGAAAATAAAAGGAAGAACTAAAGAGGGAGAGAAGAAAATTGTCTGACACCAGGCAGGCAGTGAGAAAACTGGAGACATTGGTGGTGGGAAAGGTGCACTGATGAACTGTTATGGTACATTGTATGACTGAAACTCAATCATGAACAACCGCGCAATTATAAAAATAAAACCCAACTATGACCATCATAGTAATTAATTAATATAAAATAATAGATTTTATAAATTTATTTTAATTACTAATTATAAAATTAATAAGGAAATTATCTAGAATTTATTGAGTTCCTAATACATATCAGTCATCCATCTCTCTATTTCATTTTTGTTTATATATATATATTTTTTTATTTATGTATTATTTTAGCAATGAAGTCAAATTGTAGTATGAAGTATAAAATGCCGTATCTTAGACCTATATTAATCAGTAAAAGAGAGAAAAATCTGAGATTAACTTTACTGTTCAGTACTTTAGCTAATACACAGCACTCAAACCAGTTTATAAAGAGATATTGAGACTTCCCTTGTCTAAAATTTGTATCACTTCATCTTATATCATTTGATACATTTTCATGCCATTTCTGACTGTAATTTATGAATGTAAATTCACTAAGGGAGAGAATATGACACTCACCTTTAGAGCTCTCAAAATGCAAAATAACAGACAGACACACACACACACACACACACACACACCTATGACCA
>PVKC010040630.1:0-12301 GCA_004027635.1 Crocidura indochinensis | reverse complement strand
GTCTCAGAGGTCTGGATGGCCCTTCTCAAAGGAGTGCAAGACCTGAAACCGGCACTATTTCTAGGCTTATGGGGGCCAGGGGCAGGGGCAGGTCTCAGAGGCAATCCACAGGGCTGCCGGCTCTGCCAAGGGGCCAGGAGAAAGGCCAGGCTGGGAAGATCCTCCTCCTCAGAGCCCTCTTTAGACCCAGGCAAAGGAAGGCCAAGGGGGTCCTTTTCCAGGATGTGGTCAGCCCTACTGCCCAGGGTGGGGAGAAGAGGGTGGTGACACTGGCTGGATTTGGGTTCAGAGACTTCAGTTGCCATCTGAGTGACAGGCCTTGGGGCTTGTCCAGAAGAACTCGTTGTCACACAGGTGGCCATGGCAGTGCTGGCCCTTGGTCTGTGGGCCTGGGTGGTTGTCGTGGCTGCAATGCCCTCTGGATTGGAGTCCTTGGGGGTCTTCTGGTGGTGTGGATGAGCCTTCCCCGTCTGCAGGGCCTGAAGGTTCTCATCCATAAGCTGGGGGAAGGAGGGAAAAGTGGTAGATAAGAGAACTTGTGTAATGCTCAGTTATATGGTGACTATGTGACCAAGTCTTCTAAAAAATAGACAACCCCAATTCTGCTGATGCGTGTCAGGTTCCTAATGGCCCATAACCCCTCCTTTCACCTCCGTGTCCATGTCCATCCTCTTTCAGGTTCAATGGAGTCCCCTCCCTAAACTAACACTGCAGCTGCATCTTGCTCTTCACCTGTGAAGGGCTGAATCCTTCCACATCTTCCAATTCGTTTTCCAGGGCAGAGATATCTAACTGGGGATCTGAGGAAAGCAGGTGTCCCAGGAACTGATCATCAATGATGGCCTCCACCTGGGCAGAAGGAAAGAGGGTAAGAATTACTAATGGAAAAAGAACTGTGGAGCAAAGACACTCCATTCTCAGGTAAATTATGGGGGTCCAAATGGCTGTTCACAACATTTCAATATGAAAACATACCCAGAAAGATATGTACAATCATTCATGGAAAGGAAACCCAAACATGCACTAATGGTCATACAGACACACAGTGGCATTTCTTTACAGCTTAGCACAGAAAACAGTCATTTGATATCTGTGGACCATCCCTCCCTCCATCACCATCCCAGCTACCTTGGTAACAAAGTCCTTCTGGGAGCAGAGCTCATCCAGATAGCTGAGCATATTTGCATTATACCAAGGTCTGTCCTCCTCCTCTACATCATCCCTGAACTCTTCAATTGCGTGGTCTTTAAGAAGATCGTCCATTATTTCGATGTACTCTTGCACGGCTTCTTCGGGAATTTCAGAAGGTGCCTGGGTCCTGGGGAGACTCTGATCCTTATTTTTTGGGGTTCGAGCTGCCAGGGCCTGTGGACTGGCATTCCGTGGGACACAGGCTAAGGAGAAGAAGAAGAAGAGGGTAAGGGACCCATATTCCTGCACAAACACATGGCACTGAGGAAGAGTTGGGGGCAAGTTACCTGAAGGCTGTGTTAGGACCCCTGAACCCTTGCCTGGAGTAGAGTTGAAGAGACCCTCAGTGTGAGGAGGGGACAAAGCTTTTGCAGGGTTCCTATCCCCTATTCAGGGGAGCTTGTGAAGAACTGACAGGTTAAAGTTCAGAGAGACACAAGTGACCAGGAGCAGCTGAGCTCCAGGACTGGGGAGGTTCTGAAAACCAAAATCTCCTGTGAAGGGATAGACCTACAGAGTCCTCTTCATGAACTGTGGCCTTTCCCTGTGGGTATAGGGTCCTACCTGACTGCTGGCCCACAGCTGGGGGTGGTGCCCCCTGAAGCTCAGGCTTTGGAATTGTAGAGGATTGAAGGCCCTGCTCCCCACTGCTGCACTGCAACTTCGGTGCCTGCATCTTCTCCTCTGTTTCAAACTCCATGAACCTGGATCGGGGGAGCACAGTTGCTCTGAGAGAGTCCTACCCTGACTGTAACAGAGTCCAAGGGCAGGCAGGGGCAATGGAGAAGGGGACTTGAGGTTCTTGTGGCTCAGCCACCCAGTACTGTTCAGAATGGGGTGTGAAGTAAGTTTCTGTGTTCCCAGTTACAGACTACATCTGTTGTAGGAATTTCAGGGCACCTAGGTCAAGGGTGTCATTTGTGGGTCCCAAGATGGGGGTGGGAATGCCTGTAGCCCCAGGGAGGGAGAAGCTTCTGCCGAAAAGGGCTTTTCTGGGTTGCAGGGCCCATGTGCTCTTGCCAGGCCCCACACAAATGTCTCTTTGGAGAGGCCCCAGCAACCCCAGGTTTGCAGTCAACCAGGACCTCTCCAGCCTGAGCACAAAGCCACACTCACTTTGCAGCCATGCCATAGTAGATCTCTTGCTCAGACTTGCTTAGATGCTGCCATTCCTGCTTTGCCTTTCCCAGGCCTTCCTCTACAGTGATAGTGGGCTTCAAGCGGCCCAGAGAGCGTAACACTGGGCTAGAACATCATAGTCAGGTCAAGGTCTGGACCAACCATGTCTATCCCCACTCCTGTGCTAACAGCCCCTGTCAGTACTATTTACCCTCCAACTTGGATTTTATTCCCACAATCCACCCTATTTGTCATGCTAGTGTCTACCCTCAATTGTGAGAGGTGCCTTGAGATACCCACCCCCACCCTAAGCCCTAGACAGAGATGGTCACTCTGACCACTGGATGCACTTGCTTAGATATTTTCATAGGAACTGAGAATTGTTCCTTAGTTTCAGAGGCTGGGCATGAAATCTAATGAGGGTACTGAGGTGAGCATTTAGATCATGACTATATCACTATGGGGTACTGATTCTAGAACTTCCCTGAAGGTATTTCTGAGGACATGTGGATAGTGAGGTTGGACTCACTGTTCTGGGCAGTGTGGACACTGTTCTGAATGCCATTATCAACAGGAGGGTGCCTCCTGTGTGTGTAGTCCCTTTGGTCAGTCCTGCAGCTGTCTTAAAGACCTTTCCTGGGGTTTTTCCTCTCTCCCCTTCTGAAACGCTCCCAATGAGCCTGAGGCTCCAAAGGACTCACATGAGAAAGCAGGCAAAGGCTTCGGTGTGTGGAGTCTGAGTAAAGTATAATCCAGCCAGTGGCTTATAGAGCTGCCAGAGCCGGAAATTTCCATAAACACTCCGGGAACCGCTGACGTTTTCACGGGGGGCCCTGCTCGGAACAGGGGCCACACCATTGTACCCAGTTACCCACATGGTCTGAGGCCCACCATTGAGTGGGAGCACAATGGGTTGCATCTGGGTCACTGGGGGTGGAGCTTGAGGACCAACGCCCCCCTGGACAGCCTGGGTGACAGTGGAGGCTGTGATGGGCACCACGGTCTTCTTTACAGAAGATGCTGAAACAAGGGGTTCAGGATAACCAGGACCTCCAGGCAGAGATCCTGTTGCAACCCCGTTGTGTCTACCCCGTGTTTGGTAGGCAGGCTGTTTTGCTGATGGCACAAGCTCTGCCTCGGGTCCAACCTGGAAGATGAACACTCCAGGCTCAGGATTACAGGGTCCATGTCTGACAGCTCCTGTTACCTGGGATATTGTGGGCAAAGGAGACAACAAAAGAGGGCCGCCGGGATTGACCATCGGGGGTGGCACCTGAATCGGTTCCTGGGTAGGCAGCTGGACTGGCCCTGGATTAAGGAAGGGCAAGACCCTTAAATTTGAGCCAGACATCCCCAGATTCAGGGTCATGTCTGGGATCAGATCAGGAATGCTGTGGAGACAGAGAAAAGGAGCAATGATGGTGAAGAATGTACAGAGAGGAACAGAATCTTGTCTAACTATATACCCCTAGACGCCCTTCAGTCTCAGCTATTAAAGAGCCTATGCTGAGTAAAGAGAAGGGAACACTGACTCAACATTTGGTTCCTGACTCCATGGAATCCTTCAACTCAAGCTCTATTATTGTTCATTCGGACCCAGAGTGTGAGACATGTATGATAGCTGCACTGAGGACCTGGACAGCCTTGATCTCTGCTCTACAGACTAAAGGGAAATATGTTATTGTACTATGGTCATAAACCTGAGGGTTAAAAGCCATGAGAAGTCACTAACATTGGCAGAACCATCTCAACAGTACACAATCAACACGAAATAGGCTTTATGCCACTCTTTTAAACATTAGACACACTTCCTTAGACTTACTGTCCACTTTAATTTTCACAGGCGCCTGAGTTTCATAACTTTCAACATGATGACATTAATGAATAAGAAGTTCAAATAATGCCTTAGTCAGACTTTCATGGAAGATTTCCAGAATTCTGTAACTGCATGGTCATTTTAGGTTGAACATGGTTGACACTGAAAACACACTTAACCCCTCACACCTGTCTACACAGGCTTACCTCCTTGAGGAATTATCCCAATTTACTCAGTCACAGGCAACTGCCACTTATTAAGCTTCACAAAGTAGAATATTGGGACCAAGACTCAGAGTGAACTGATCCCACAGATGCTCAGAATCAAAATGGCGGAGGCAGTTGATTAGTTGTTTGAATTTAAACTTCAGAATGTTGGGCCAAAGGCATCCTGCAGTTGGTGGGGGTGGGGGCAGGAAGGCCAGAGTGGCAGAACATTCCATCTGGCTTGGACAAGGGGGGGTGTCAGAAAAGGGCCAAAGCCATTACTTTTCTTCAAACTATTGTATGGCAGTGCAATTAGCATGGTAACTTTTAGCCACTTAGATCATTCTCAGATACATTGTATACAGTTAGACTTCCTATTCTATTACTGCCTCTTCCATAAGTAAAGCTTTGTGACCTTCTAAAACAGTCTACTTCCTCTCTCCTGCTAACCAACTTGAAAACTTCTTTTTCTCAGCAAACCTCACAACATAGTCACTCATGACCAGCCACTAGCAGTAGCTGAACTACCCCAACAATACACGATCAGCAACAAATAGGCTTTATACCACTCATGTTAAACATTAGACGCTATTTCTTAGACTTTCTGTCCACTTTAGTTGTCACTGAGTCCCCAGCTTTCATGAATTTCAACATGATGACATTAGGGACAAAAAAAGACATAAAGCCTTACTCAGACTTTCATGGAAGT
The DNA here is from genome assembly GCA_004027635.1 of Crocidura indochinensis. Lineage (NCBI taxonomy): Eukaryota > Metazoa > Chordata > Mammalia > Eulipotyphla > Soricidae > Crocidura > Crocidura indochinensis. The sequence goes on along the minus strand of PVKC010040630.1, from coordinate 7,260 downwards.
TTTCTAGAGTTCTGTAACTGCATGTTCATTTTAGGTTGAACATGGGTGACACGGAGGACAAACTTGATCCCTCACACCCATCTGCATAGGCTTACCTCCTTGAGAAATTATCCCAATTCACACAATCACAGGCCACTGCCACTTATTATCCTTCACAAACAAGAATATTAGGAACAAGATTCAAAGTGAACTGCTCCTGCAGATACTCAAAATCAAAATGGCGGAGTCAGTTGATTACTTGTTTGAATTTAAACTTCAGAATGTTTGGCCAACAGCACCCTGCAGTTGGTGGAGGGCAGGAAGGCCTCAGTGGCAGAACATTCTATGGGGCTTGGCAGAAGGGGGATGTCAGAAAAGGGCCTGAGACATTACTTTCCTTCAAACTATTCAATGGTAGCACAATTAGCATGGTAAAATTTAGCCAAATAGATCATTTTCAGACACACTGCACAAAGGTTGGACTTGCTATTCTCTTTACTGCCTCTTCCATAAGTAAAGTTTTGTGGCCCTCAAAACAGTCTACATCATCTCTTCTGCTAACCTACTTCAAAAGCGACTATCTTTCTCAGCAAACTTCACACCACAGTGACTCGTGATCAGCCATTAAAAGTGGATGAATCATCCCAACAATACACATTCAGTACCAAATAGGCTTTATGCCACCCATGTTAAATATTAGACTCTTCCTCCATCTTTCTGTCCACTTTAGTTGTCACTAAGTCCCCGATTTTCATGAGATTCAATATTATGACGTTAGGGACTAAAAAGATCAAATAATGCCTGAGTCAGACTTTCATGTAAGATTTCCAGCATTCTGTAGCTGCATTGTCATTTTAGGTTGAACATGCATGACACTGAGGACATATTTAACCCCTCACATTAATCTGCACAAGCTTACCTCCTCGAGAAATTGTCCCAATTCACTGGATCAGGGGCCACTGTCACTTATTACTGTTCTCAAATAAGAATATTGGGAACAAGTTTCAGAGTGAACTGCTCCCACAGATGCTCAGATTCAAATTGGCCAAGGCAATTTTAGTTCTTTGAATTTAAACTTCAGAATGTTGGTCCAGGGGCATCGTGCAGTTATTGAGGGGGAGGGCAAAAACGCTTGGGTAGGAGAATATTCCATTGGGCTTGGCCGAGGTGGGTGTTAGACAAAGTAGCAGAGTGATTACTTTCCTTCAAACTATTTAATGGCTGTATAATTGGCATGGCAACATTTAGACACTTAGATCATACTCAGTTACACTACACACAGGTTCTACTTGCTTTTCTCTTTAATGCCTCTTCCATAAGTGAAGGTTTCTTGCCCTCCAAGCAGTCTACTTCCTCTCTCCTGCTAACCTACATCAAAAGAGACTTCTCTTTCTCGGCAAACTTCACACCAGATGACTCTTGATCAGCCACTAACAGTGGCTGGACCATCCCACCTCATAGTTGGCTTTATGCCACCCATTTTAAACATTAAACATTCTTCCTAAGAATTTCTGTCTAGTTTAGTTGTCGTTGGGTCCCAGAGTTCCTGATGACTTTAGGGATTAAAAATATCAAATAATGCCTGAGTCAGACTTTCATGGAAGACTTCCAGAGTTCTGTAGCTGCATAATCATTTTAGGTTGAACATGGTTGACACTGAGGACACACTTAACCAATCACACCCCCCTGCACAACCTAAACTCCTCTAGAAATTATATCAATTTTCTGTGTCAGGGTCCACAGCTACTTTTTCTAGTTCACAACTAGGAATATTGGAATTAGAATTGAGAGTGAAATGCTCACACATACTCAGAATCAAAATGGCAGATGAAGTTGTCTAGTTGTTTGAATTTAAACTTCTGAATGTTGGGCCAAGTCATACTGCAGTTGGTATGGGGAGGGCAGGGCGTTATTGGTAGGAAATATTCCATGGAGCTTGACTGAGGGAGATGTCAGGCAAATGGCAAGAGCAAATAATTTAATTACAACTATTTAATGGCAGCACAATTGGCATGGCAACTTTTAGCCACTTAGATCATTCTCAGAAACTACACAAGGTTGGAATTGTATTCCTTTACTGTATCTTTCATAAGTAAAGGTTTCTAGCACTGGAAAAAAGTCTATTCCTCTCTCCTACTTATCTACTTTGAAAGAAATTTTGCTTTCTCAGCAAACTTCACGTCACAGTGTCATATTATCAGCCAATAACAGTGGCAGAACCATCCCAATAATACAAATTCAGCACCAATATGTTTTATGCCACCAATTTTAAATATTGGACACTCTTCTTCTGTCTTTCTGCCCACTTTAATTGTACTGATCCTTTATTTTCATGATTTTCAACATGATGACATTAGGGACTCAAAAGATCAAGTAATCACTGAGTCAGCACTTTCATGGAAGATTTCCAGTGTTCTGTAGCTTCATGGTCATTTTAGGTAAACATGGGTGACACTGAGGACACACTTAACCATTCACACCCCTCTGTACAACCTCCTTGAGAAATTATCACAGTTCACTGGTTTGAGGCCACTGCCACTTATTATCCTTCACAGAGAAGAATATTGTGAACAAAATTCAGAGTGAACTGCTCACACAGATGCTCAGAATCTAAATGCAGGAGGCAGTTGTTTCTTTTTTTGTATTTAAACTTCCAATATTGGGTCACGGGCACCCTATAATTAGTTGGAGGAGTAAGGCATGGGTGAGTGAATATTCCATGGGACTTGGCTGTGGAAGGAACCATTGTAGGCATAGGGCCAGAGCCATTACTTTCCTTCAAACTATTCAATAGCTCACAATTGGCATGGCAACGTTTAGCCACTTATATCATTCTCAGATAACACTGCACACAGTTTGGACTTGCTATTCTCTTTAGTGCCTCTTCCATAATAAAAGGTTTCTGGCCCTGAAAAACAGTCTACTTCCTCTCTCCAGCTAACCTTCTCCAAAAGAGACTTCTCTTTCTCAGCAAACCTCACAAGACAGTGACTCATTATCAGCCACTAACTGTGGCTAGATAATCCCAACAATACACGATCAGCATCAAACGGGCTTTATGCCACCCATGTTAAACCTTAGACACTCTTCCTCAGTCTTTCTGTACACTTTGTTGTCACCGAGTCTGAGTTTCAATATAGTGACATTAGGGACTACAACACAAATGATACCTGAGTTAGATTTTCATGGTAGTTATCCAGAGTTTTGTAGCTGCATGTTTATTTTAGGTAGAACATGCATGACACTGAGGACACACTTACCCCCTCACATCCATCTGCACATGCTTACCTCCTTGCGAAATTATCCCAGTTCACTGGGTCAGGGGCCTCTGCTCTTGACCGTATTAACCTTCACAACGAAGAATATTCAGAACAAGATTCAGAGTGATCTGCTCTCTCCGATGTTCCGAATCAAAATGGCGGCGGCAGTTTAGATTTTTTGAATTTAAACTTCAGAATATTGGGCCAAGAGCACCGTGCAGTTGGTGGGGAGGGGGGCGGCAAGAAGGCTTGAGTTAGAGAATATTGCATGGGGCTTTACGAAGGGGTTAACCATTCTGCAGGGCAGAACCATTTCTTTCCTTCAAACTATTCAATGGCATCCAAGTGGCTTGTTAACTTTCAGTCATTTTGATCGTTCTCAGATATACTGCATACAGGTTGTACTTTCTCTTCACTGTGTCTTTCATAAGGAAATGTTTGTGACCCTTAAAAACAGTTTACTTCCTCTATCTTCCTAATCTACTTCAAAAGAAACTTTTCCTTCTCAGGATACTTCACACCATAATGACTTCTCAACCCATGGAATTTGAAAGTCCAAAGAGTCTGGCATTACTCAATGAAGATTTTTTGGTTGCTGTTTGCACATCTATTTCTAGGGCTCAGTCCCTCTGTCTTCAGGTGTTTCATGGTACTAATAATTCTGTAATTTCATAGTGGACTTACTTTACTAACAATTTTTAATTGATTTTTAAAATAATATATATATATATATTTTTATGCACCATGATTAAAAACACATTTACATAGAGGTTTCAGTTATACCAAAGGAACACCCATCTCAGTTTAACAATGAAACTAGAAACAAAATGTCTCTCAGCATCATTTTCCATGGTTTAAAATCCTGAATTCAGATTTTTTATATAATATTGTTGACAGTGGAAGGCGACAAATTTCTAAATTTCCATTTTTCAACAAATTAGTATGTGATCTCCAAAGCCTCAATCTGAAATTATTTAAGATAGGACATTCCTATAAAGTGCAATCTTTCCACCACCAATACCCTCCTTTACTAATTTATTCTTTCTGGCATTTCCATGTACCCTCAAGTTTCACACAGCTACAAGATCCAAAGCAGCTACTCCTTATCAGTCTCAGTAAAGTGAGAATTATTTTTTGTCTTGTTAATGTTATGCTTTAATCAAGGAATATCTGTGCATAATTTAGACCTATGTTTTTCAGGGCTAGAGGTGTTGATGAATGTTCCTCAATTTTCTTTGCTTAAAGAATGCTTTCTTTTCTTTTTAGTCTATATATTGCTTAACATGTATTATGCACTGGTCTATAGGCAACAAATAGTGATTATTTTTAGTTGTTTTCTCCGATCCTTAAAATGTATACATTGCTCTGTATTAGTTGACATGTGCAATGATTTTTTATACAATGAATATGGCATATCTCTTCTTTAGGAGGTCAGATATGAACATAAATTTATATAATCCTAATCCAAGTCATTTCATCCCTGACAACTCAGTAGCAAAAGACAAAGAGGGTCAAATTTAGCACCTGAAAATAATAGATGTTCATCTGAGTTCAATGATAAATCCAGAAACAGAACATCCTTCAGCATAATTAGGTCCATGGATTAAAAATCCTGAATTCAGATTTTCTATATAATATTGGAGACAGTGTGAATTGTGTAGAGTGCTAATATGACACTCAGTCTTTGCGGCAAGATTTTCTTCTCTGTTACATAAAGATAAATACAGTATTTATTTATTATTTTAGTGTTATAATTTTTTGTCCCCAAATTCACAATACAGACCAGGCAAAGGACTGGGTTGAGGTGTATATGGGATACATTAACTGTACCTCCTCTTTCTATACAGTCAGTGTTAAGAACACAGCCTGTGGTAAGAATTGGGAGGCCTTATTTTTTTTCTTTTCTTTTTAGATTTTGTTTTTTTTTTTTGTTTCGTTTTTTTTTTTAACTTTTTTTTAACAACCCCTTAAGCAGTGCAACTTTCTCACCACCAATGTCCCAAATCTCCCTCCCTCCCAACCCACCCCCACCTGTACTCCAGACAGGCTTTCCAGTTCCCTCATTCATGAATATGATTAGGATAGTTCTCTGTGTAGTTATTTCTATAACTGCACTCACCACTCATTGTGGTGAGCTTCATGAAGTGAGCTGGAAGTTCCAGCCCTCTTCCATTATCTCTGAGGATTGGTGCAAAAATGACTTTCATTTTTCACAGAACCCATAGATGAGTGAGATAATTCTAGGTCTATCTCTCTCCCTCTGACTTATTTCACTCACCATGGTAGATTCCATGTACATCCATGTATATGAACATTTCATGACTTCATCTCTCCTGACAGCTGCATAATATTCCATTGTATATATGTACCACATTTCTTTAGCCATTCGTCTGTGGAAGGGCATCTTGGTTCTTTTCAGAGCCTGGCTATTGTGAATAGTGCTGCAATAAATATAGGTGTGAGGAAGGGGTTTTTGTATTGTATTCTTGTGTTCTTAGGATATATCCCTAGGAGTGGAATAGCTGGGTCGAATGGGAGCTCAATTTCCAGATTTTGGAGGAATCTCCATATTGCTTTCCATAGAGGTTGGACTAGACGGCATTCCCACCAGCAGTGGTTAAGAGTTCCTTTCTCTCCACATCCCCGCCAGCAATGATTATTCTCATTCTTTGTGATGTGCGCCAATCTCTGTGGTGTGAGGTGGTAACTCATCGTTGTTTTGATTTGCATCTCCCTGATGATTAATGATGAGGAGCATTTTTTCATGCGCCTTTTAGCCATTTGAATTTCTTTTTTATCAAAGTGTCTGTTCATTTCTTTTCCCCATTTTTTGATGGGATTAGATGTTTTTTCTTGTAAAGTTCTGTCAGTGCCCTGTATATTTTGGATATTAGTCCCTTATCTGATGGGTGTTGAGTGAATAGTTTCTCCCACTTGGTGGGTGACTCTTGTATCCTGGGCACTATTTCTTTTGAAGCTCAAAACATCTCAGTCTAATGTATTCCCATCTGTTGATCTCTACTTCCACTTGCTTGGAAGGAGTAGTTTTCTCCTTGCAGATGCCCTTCGTCTCGATGTCATGGATTGTTTTACCGACGTGTTGTTCTATATACCTTATGGTATCAGGTCTGATATCGAGGTCTTTAGTTCATTTGGATTTCACCTTCGTATATGATGTTAAGGGGGGTCTATTTTTGCTTTTTTGCAAGTGGCTAACCAGTTCTGCCGGCACCAATTGTTGAAGAGGCTTTCCCTATTCCACTTAGGATTTCATGCTCCTTTGTCAAAAATTAGGTACTTGTATGTCTGGGGGACAATGAGAATTCAAGCCTATTCCACTGATCTGAAGGTCTGTCTTTATTCCAATACCATGCTGTTTTGATAATTATTGCTTTATAGTACAGTTTAAAGTTGGGGAAAGTAATGCCTCCCATTTTCCTTTTCCCTAGGAGTGCTTTAGCTGTTCTAGGATGTTTATTATTCCAGATGAACTTCATAAGTCTTTGATCAACTTCTTTGAAGAATGTCATGGGTATCTTTATAGGGATGGCATTAAATCTGTATAATGCTTTGGGAGTATTGCCATTTTAATGATGTTAATCCTGCCAATTCATGAGCAGGGTATATGTTTCCATTTACCTGTGTCCTCTCTTATTTCTTGGAGCAGGACTTTATAGTTTTCTTTGTATAGGTCCTTCGTGTCTTTGGTTAAGTTGACTCCAAGATATTTGATTTTGTGTGGTGCTATTGTGAATGGGATTGCCTTCTTGTCTTCCTTCTCTTCCCTATCATTGTTAGTGTATAAAAAGGCCATTGATTTCTGTGTGTTAATTTTATAGCCTCCCACCTTGCTATATGAGTCTATTATTTCTTGAAGCTTTTTGGTAGACTCTTTAGGGTTTTCTAGGTAGAGTATCATGTCATCTGCAAACAATGAAAGCTTAACTTCTTCCTTTCCTTTCTGGATTCCCTTGATATCCTTTACTTGCCTGATCACTATAGCAAGAACTTCCAGTACTAT
>PVKC010040629.1:0-12302 GCA_004027635.1 Crocidura indochinensis | reverse complement strand
CTGGCCTTTATGGACATTGATTGACCTCCACCACTATCCCAAGACACTGGTGCACATTTAGACACAGAGAAAGGCATTACCTTAGAAGGCTACATCCCTTTTTATTCTTTGAAGCACTTGACAACTTTCCTCATAAAGTGATGGCCTATGACTGCTTTGTGGCTATCTGCCATCCCCTGCACTATAGAGTTATTATGAACTCCAAAGTCTGTGGTTCAGTTGTTCTGAATTTTTGTAAGATCATGAATGCTCTGAATTCTTAATTGTAAATATTAGTGGCATTACAAGAGTCTTTCTCTATAGGATGGAAGTCTTATTTTTGTGTATTAACTCATTCAAGTGTTCGAACTTACTCTTGCATCTGCGTTCTGGGGACAATTAGGAACTCTGAGGATCTAACTGGGGGTAGATTGTATGCAAGGTGAGTGCTTTTCCCACTTTACTACCTTCCCAGATCCAGATGATTAATTTTGATCAATAACAAGTTGGTAAATATTTATTGAGAATATATAACATTAGTTTCAATGAATGACTTCTTTTCCAGTTGGCCTCAAATGTATACATTTGGATTCAAATTTATATTCAAGCATTGGACAATTGTCTCCAGCAGATAATAGGAAAGAATATTTCCAAATTTACTTTAATTTCCTGTTTCTAGCAATATAAGATTTTAACAAAATCTGTTAATCCTTGAGTGTAGAGATGTAATTCAATGGTAGATGTAACCTTCAGCTTGCACATGAGAGACCAGCACAGACTTTTATATGAGTGATAAAAAAAATTGACTCAAAACGTTTTTTGCAGAAGTGCTTGTAGTTGCTGCATAAAATCTTGAATAGGCTGATTATGACCATATAAAGAGGTAAGTACAATGCCTGGGATAATCCAACTACATAAGCTGAATCACTTACTATTTTGCATGGCTCTGAAACAACTGATAGTAATGTTAAGTAGCAAGTTACACTCCTTGATCAGACTTGTAATTAGTATGTACTATAATGGTGAGTGAACGGCCAGTGATGCCGCATTTTCCTTATGACAAACCATCAATGTAAAACACGGAGCATAAAGCAGATAGGGGAGTAACAAATAATAGAGATTATCATAAAATGTTTCCTCTACAAGTGGAAATGGAAATAGCTTCTGCACCTCTAAGAAAATAGTGGTGAGGATACAAAGGCCACCCACAGAATGGGAGAAACTATTAACCCAATACCCATCAGATGAGGGGCTAATATCTAAGGTACTCAAGGTACTGACAGAACTTAACAAGAAAAACACATCTAACCCGATCAGTCAATGGGGAGAAGAAATGAACAGACACTTTATCAAAGAAGAAACACAAATAGCCAAAAGACACATGAATAAATGCTCCACATCACAAATCATCAGGGATATGCAAATTAAAACAAAATGGGGTATCATCTCATACCACAGAGACTGGCACACATTAGAAATAACAAGATCAATCAGTGCTGGTGGGGATATGGACAGAAAGGAACTCTCATTCACTGCTGGTGGGAATGCTGTATAATCCAGCCTTTATGGAAAACAATATGGAGATTCCTCAAAAAACAGGAAATAGAGCTTCCATATGATTCAGCTATACCACACTATGGATATACCATAGGAACACAAAAATACAATACAAATATGCCTTTCTCACACCTATATTCATTGCAGCACCATTTACAATAGTCAGAATCTGTAAACAGCCAAGATGCCTTTCAACAGAAGAATGGCCGAAGATGTGACCCCTCCTCAGACAAACAATAACATTATTTAAATGTTATTTAGGATGTCAGTGAATAATGTCTCATTAAACTATGTAGCTCTTAGGGAGAGAAAAGCAAATCATGGGAGGATGCATCAAAATGGAGTCTACATATATTCAAGAGATCACATGTAATCTCTTGCTACAAGGAAGAAGTCTACTTGGGGTAAGAGAAAGAACGAAATTTCCCAAGGGTCAACACTGACACAATGTGTATTGTTTTTTTCTCTTCCTTCCAGAGAACTAAATGTTTCAATAATTAGAAAATCCAAAGAATACATCATTAATAAGTCTCCTGGGAATTCTATTCCTAAATCCACAAAAACTTTAAAGACGCCTTTTATTTCTTCTTAAGTCAGTTTTCCTCATCACACATGATAAGAAAAGAGAACTGTCAGTACCTCAGTCCTCATGAGTGGGTCTATCTGCCTATCCTTCCTGGAGACAGAGCATCCAATGTTACTACCTATCACTCAGGAAAGAATCTGTACCTGTGGTGTTGGGCTGGGTAACTGGGTAAGCTGCAGCTTCTTTGCAGATGTCAGGATATGTGGACTATCACAAGAGATTTTGTTTGCATTAATTCAGTTAAAAAAAGTATTTAGCGAGAGGCAAAGGAGAGGAGAGAGAGGCAGAGAAGCTCCAAGATTGTGGGAGGGAACCTTCTAAAGCTGAATACTGGAGAAAATTTGAGGCTCTTTCCTTCTTTTACCTTTATTCAAAAAAAAAAGGTGGGTGAGTGAAAATTTCTTTTTTTTTTTGCCTTCATGCATGTTTATTTTCTATATAAATGCTATTAAGAATTTTAGGAATTCTTGGTTTTTTATGGAGATAGTTTTTTATATATAATTTTTATTTTGGGGGCTGGATGGTGGCGCTGGAGGTAAGGTGCCTGCCTTGCCTGCGCTAGCTAGGACAGACTGTGGTTCAATCCCCCGGTTTCCCATATGGTCCCCCAAGCCAGGAGCAACTTCTGAGTGCATAGCCAGGAGTAACCCCTGAGTGTCACTGGATGTGGCCCAAAAACCAAAAAAAATATAATAATTTTTATTTTGACCAAAGTGGATTACATATCTTTCACAGTAATATTTTAAGTACATATTAATATTGAATCAGGGGAATTCCCACCACCAAAGTTGTCCTCCCACCACCCCTAATTTTTGCATGTAAAGCAAGCTCTTGTTGACAATAATATTTTAGGTACATGTTAACTTAATTTTCTGCTCCATGAATGTGCCCATTCACATGGGAAAAGATACTGAGATGATTGTCATTTGGGATTCTGGTAGTGCCTAGGTCAATCACACTATCAGGCATTATCGATTGGTAATGATTTGAAGGACTCAATAAAGATAACAAGGAGGAGCTGAGGCAATAGCACAGCAGGTAGGATGTTTGCCTTGCACGTGTCTGACCTGGGTTTTACCCCTGACTTCCCATATGGTCCCTGAGCCTGCTAGGAGTGACTTCTGAGTGCAGGGCCAGGAATAAACACTAAGCACACAAGGTGTGTGCCTCTCCAAAGTACAAAAGGAACGAAAACATCATGAAACAAAGCCCTGCCAGTACTATTTCTGAAAATGCTAAAATAGATTTCTTTAATTAGTCTCTGGTATCATGACAACATCATTGTAATGCAAAAAATGTTGCATTAGTCAACATTTTTTTCTTGTTTCACTGTTTCTTCTCTCTCACTGTTAGAAATATTTGTTTAATATTATATCATTTGACTATTTCACGGATAAATTATTCAGTATTTTTTTTCTTCTTAGTCAGGACACCAAATTCTGGGATTAAGTAATAGAACCAGAAGTTGTACATTTTCTCATGGGGCATTTAGTTTTATTTAAAAGGAAAAGGTAGAAACAAGGGTACTGCCTGGAGCTGGATTGGCAACATGAGTGAATTAAATCCAAAAAGAAGCAGTGATGATGGGAACTGAGATGCTGGTGGGGAAGGTGATGTTCAAATGTTGTATTCATAAAATGTTGGAGTACTACATGTATAAAACAGTGCATTGATAATATTGTCAAATTTACAACAGAGTGAGTAAAATACAATTATTTCTTAAAATAGAAGACTTTTCATGTGGCTTTCTCATTGTTTTGAGCCTTGATGCACCAGTAAAATTTTTTTCTCTCTTAGGTTCTTTCAGATGGCAAGCAAGACAGCTTCTGTCTGTTCATTGAACTACTTCTATAGCTAATAAATCATGTTTTGTTTATCTCTATTCTAACCTATCACTGCACATAACATCTCCTTTTTAATCTTTTCAACAGTAACTATTGATATCTGTTGTCCTTTTAGTCATTCGCTCAGTTACAATTTCCATCTCTAGGACATAGATTTCAGAAGAGTAACCCATTTCATGGATGGAGATAATTATAAATTTCCGCCAATAATGTGCACATAATTAACCTATCTTAACAATTCTTCCATTTCTGATGTTAATTAATTCCAATTTGTTTTCTGCAGCCCTTCAGTGCAGTTATTTGAGACATGTGACATGTAATTAGATTTTTGTTCCACATTATCCATGACATTTAATCTTTTGACATTCTCCATTGTGGTCTCTTTGTGTTCAAGGGTTTTGGACAAATATTATGTTCACAGTGATGCTATCTTTGCTACTTCCTAAAACATCTAAGTTATTCTTTGTGCTTATCTGGCCCATTATTTTTCTCTCTTTAGAAGTTCCTTAGAACCACTGCCATTTTTTATTTCCAAGTTATCATGCAATACATTGTCATGTATTAGAATTATATTTCAATGTAGCATATGATATGGAGACCTATGTTTATTCTCTTACCTAATAAATGTGACCTTGGATCCTCCAAACTTTGAACATTTTGAATAAAGATACTCTAAACATGTGCATGTAAGGTTTATGATACAGTTTTGTCATAATATTGCATCAGACCAATATATGTTACAGGTGTAACTCTATGAATCAACACTGCATAAATACAACAATCTAAAAAAATTAGTTGACTATTTCCCTCAAGGGGAAAATGCTTGACTCTCTGGAAGCACTGTGTTTAGTTCTGTAATATATTCTGTATCTTAAATTTTATAAGAATATCACTGTAAAATATTCTTTTATACTGACTTGCTCTGGGAGGAAGATAACATAATGGTAGATCTTTTCATTAAAATAAAATTTAAAAACTGAAAAATACTTTTTTATTTTTAGTTAAATAAAAATGAAATAATTTTAATCAAGTATACCTTATTATTTTTTTTTTTCTTTTCTGGAAGCTCCAATTGGAAATATAGCCTGGGTAATTTTGCTTGATCATTTTCTTTGCTTCTTTTTTGTCTTTTGGTCATGTCCAGCATTGCTCAAAGGTTATGTCCTTGTTCTGAATCAGGAATCACTCCTGAATGGCTCAGGGGACTATATGGGATGCTGGGGATTGAGCTCAGAGAGAACCCGGGTCAGCTGTGTGCAAGGCAAGTGCCCTACCAACTGTACTATTACTCTGGCTGTTTTGTTTCTTTGTTAGCCACATACAGGGGAAATAAAATATTTCTCTTTCATTTTATACTGCATTTACTTAGTATCATCTATTCTATATTGTTGTGATATCAAGATTTAAGCATTTTATTAATAAATACATTAAGCACCATAGTTACAAAAATGTTCATAGTTGGATTTCAGTTATTAAATGTGCACAGCCCTTCACCAATGTTTCTTTTTCCTGACAACATTTTTTTTCAGCAGAGAAATATACTATTGTGTATATCAGACAATCTTTGTTATATAGTTACTCACTAATGGGAACCAAACTGTGCTCCACAGAAGAACATAGTGGTAAAAATAGATGGAAAGTGTTGGTTGGACAGTAGTGAATTATTATATGAATTTGATGGTGCTATTATAAGCATGTTGTCATCCTTATGAAGAGGTATTAAGTAATACTTCTATGATATGTGAGTATCGCAAATAAAGTTGTATGAGTTAAAAATTGCAAACTAAATAAACACAATAAAAACTATTTTACTTTCACTACTGTGTTTTCTTGTAAATGTTGTATAGTGCTATGTTTTCTACTAAAGTATATGCTACATTTTAACCAAGTCTGAACAGGGTTAAACTTTGTGTTTGCAAATAGATCATTTTTCTTGTGTTTATATGTCCAAATGTTAGAAAGATAATCATTTTCAAATGAATTTCATTCTCTTTTTATCACACACAAGTTTCATCTTCTGTGTGGGTTTCGTTTGAGAATACTCTTCCTTTTCTGTGAATCCATGTCTATTCTTTTGTCAATACTACTTTATTAATGAATTTTGCTTCATCAAAAGTATTAAAAAGTTTCTTTTTCTTGTACATTTGTTAGCTAGTCTAGTCTTTTTGGTTCTTTACATAAAATTCATCTTAATGGTTACCTACAAATTGTCTGATAGTCTGTTGGTCTTTTGACTGGTAAGTTGAGAGGTGATCTTACAAGATTGGTGCTTTGTCATCCCAAGTAGCAATCATCTCACTATCTGTTTAGCTTCCTCGGCTTCATGTTTTGTGTTTGTAATTTCTGCAAGTAATATGGTAGAAGAATCGCATTTTCTAGAGAATAACACCAACACAAGTAGTATTTGCATTACTAATTATAATTGTTTCATTTGGACATGTAATATGTATCTGAGTATTTTTATTTATCACGTTTCTTCCAGCCTTGCTATCTTAGCTTAAGAGTTTAGCTGGCTTTTTAAATTATTAATTGAGGACATTCTCAGCTCGGGAAGACATTACTTTACAATACCACTGCCCATATAGATTTACTTAGTATTCTTTTATTATTACAAAAGTAGAGTACAAAATTATACTTAAATACAATAAGTTATTGAGATCATTTTCATTTGTACCTAAACTTTTGTAAAAAAAAAAGAAGTGATTCTCATCATCAAGCATAATATTGTAAATTATGATTATATTCTATTTTTAGAGCAATTTATTTTATTGATTGATTGGTTGGTTCTGGGGACACACCTGGTGATGCTCAGGAGTACTTTTGACTTTGTGCTCAGAAATAGCTCCTGGCAAGCTTGGGGGGAACATATGGATGCAGGGAATTGAAACGGGTTCATCACAGGTCGGCGCATGCATGGTAAATGCAATATCACTGTGCTATCTCTCTGGCCCAATGATTATAGTTTATTAATTTGAGAACATGTCTGTTAATTTTCTGAGCTTTGTTTTCAAAGAGTGTTGAAAATTAAGTATTATCTCTAGATCAATTGATGTGATTTTCTTTTATTGATATATTACATTTATTTTCTAATATTATTTCAATTACCAGGAATAAGTCTCATCTAGTTTTATATAAAATTATTTGACATTAGTATCAATTTATTAACATTTTATCACATATTTTGACTTCTACCCCATTCTGACATGTGGTTTCCTTTTTCTGTAATTCTTGACCTGCTTGGATAGTTAAGGGATATAGTAATCATAGATAATTTAAGGAATATTCTTCTATTTTCTGAAAGTGATATTTTAGAGTTAGTATCAATTTTCTTCGAATTCATTATCATTTCACTGGCATTTTTCATTCTTATTGAGGTACTATGATTTATAATACTATTAATGGGAGTTTTTTACATCCACTGGTTCAGTAACATAACCAGTATCTGCTTCCTTTAATTAATGACAGCCTTCTAGAAACAATCTCTTGTTAAACTTCTTCCCATTTTACTATGTTTCTGCCTCACTATGTCTCTCTTACCTCTGCAGTTATCAAAAAAAGTCTCTCAATAGATCTCATGTGTACTTAGAATCCTTATTCTAGGCCGAGTGCTTCTAAATTCTTGAAATATCAAGCTCAGTTGTCAGAGGAGCTTGAATCCAAACCATTTCATCAAACACATTGTCCTCTGCTTCCTGGTCAGTTACACTTTCGATGCAGGTGGAAACTATTCCATTCTCCTTCTTTTTCTTCATCTTTTTTTTTTGTTTTTGGGCTACACCAGGCTGTGTTCAGGGGTTACTCCTGGCTGTCTGCTCAGAAATAGCACCTGCAGGCACGGGGACCATACCCAGATTCGAACCATTGAATAGGCTGCTTGCAAGGCAAACACCGCTGTGCTATTTCGCCAGGCCCAATTCCATTCTTCTATTTCTTGGGTACTTTTGAATGTGTAACAGAAATGATTTCTTGGGTGTGTGTGTAAAGGTAACGATCACTACAAAGAAGATACTGACTGACTAGATATTCCAAGTAAAAAAAAACCCTTTCTACAATAATAACTGAAGATTTTGTAGAAAATATAGAAGTTGAGTGAGGGAATATCTTTCCTTAAAGTTATCAAACTAGATGTTGACTAGGCATGATAAATAATGAGTATCTTAGCTCCACCCTTGATAGCAATGTCTTCCACATTAAAAGACAGAAGGAAGACAGCTTGCCATAGCACTGCCTTCTGTGGTCTCCTGCGATTGCCACTAACTTGTCTCTGGCATCACCACACATTGCTTTCAGATGGTAGCAGAAATTCCCAATTTGAGGTCTTTTGGGAAATTCTTCTGCTTGACCTGAATGTTCTTTTATTGAAATCTCTTCCCCACATAAACATATAAACACTCTTTGTATGTTCTCTTTACAAGGAGAAATATGTTTCTCTTCATACTTCTCTTTATATTTCAAATATAAGGATTAGTCAAAGGTTATCGCTGTGCTTAATTTACAACATTATCAAGCTCACTATTTTACTTGATAATAATAACCCACAATAAAACCCTGATATTCTAATGTCACTTGACCACAACCCCCCCCAACATGGAATGTTGCTAAGGGCTGTAACTTTTTTTTTAATTTCATGCTCTTTTCCAGAGCCCTGGAATATTATATGGAAAATAATAGGCTAAAAATTTGTGCAAACAAAAAACAATCAGGATTTCATCTGTAGTGGAAACTGTATATTTGAAACTGTCTGGTTTTGTAGCAAGTCTTGCTTTTTTATTTTTGCATTAAGAGAATTCAAAACGTTCAAAAACTTTGAAATCTTCAGTTGCACAAGTAAATCTATAGGTGGTATATATAATAAACAGAAATGTATTGACTGTGTTTGAAAAAATCCACCTATTTTATGTTAGTCTATTGGTCAATACCTGTACCTAAATCTGCATCACTATGGCTTCCATTCCAGCAACTACATGAGCTACATGGAACCTGGAAACCAAACACGTCCATCAGCATTTCTCCTCCTGGGACTTTCACAACAAGCTGTGCTACAGCCTGTCATCTTTTGGCTGTTTCTGTCCATGTACCTGATAACATTCATTGGAAATCTTTTCATCATTCTGGCCATAATCAGTGACTCCCACCTCCATACCCCTATGTATTTCTTTCTCTCCAATCTGTCCTTTGCAGACATCTGCTTCACATCTTCCACCATCCCTAAGATGCTACTGAATATCCAGATACAGAGAAAAGCCATCACCTATGCAGAATGCCTCACCCAGATGTTCTTTTTAAATATTTTTGGAGGGCTAGATAACTTCCTCTTGACTGTGATGGCCTATGATCGCTTTGTGGCCATCTGTCATCCATTGCACTACATGGTTGTCATGAATCCCAAGCTATGTGGAATCCTGCTTTTAGTATCATGGATATTGAGTGTCCTGGATTCTCTATTACATTGCCTGATGGTGTTAAGACTATCCTTTTGTACAAACCTGGAAATCCCTCACTTTTTCTGTGAACTTAATCAGGTGCTCCGAATTGCCTGCTCTGACACCTTCCTCAATGACATCCTCATCTATTTTACTGCAGGATTTCTGGGTATTATTCCACTTACTGGTATTCTTTACTCTTATTGTAAGATTGTGTCTTCAGTTTTGAAAATCTCATCTACTAGTGGCAAGTATAAAGCCTTTTCCACTTGTGGGTCTCATCTCACAGTGGTCGTCTTGTTCTATGGGACAGCACTTGGCGTGTACCTTAGTTCAGCTGCTACTGAAAACACCAAGGATAGTGCAATCGCCTCTGTGATGTACACAGTTGTGACTCCAATGCTAAACCCCTTTATTTACAGTCTTAGAAATAAGGATATAAAGCAGGCCATAATTAAATTTTTCAGTTGAGAACTATGCCATCTGACAGGCCTCTGACTTTCTCATTAGTAGCAGTAGTTAAAACAATTATTAACTAACTCAGGGGTCCCCAAAGTAACCACAACTTTGGGCTGCATATAGCAGCCAAGGACATTTATCCTGTCTGCCTGGAGTTTTTTGCCCCTGCTTTCTATACTGCTTGCTTAGTGGCTGACTAGTGCTGTGTGCATGTGTGAGAAGTGCGCCGCCCTCTCTGACTCCTCTCATTCTCTCTCCTCTCCTATTTCCTCTCTCTTCTCTTTCCTCTCTCCTCTCTTCCCTCTCAAGATTTCTCTCCCCTCTCTCTTTTTTCTTTTTGATTTTTGGGCCACAACCAGTGACGCTCCCGGGTTACTCCTGGCTATTTGCTCAGAAGTCGCTCGTGGCAGGCACGGGGGACCATATGGGGAACCGGGGGATTGAACCGAGGTCAGTCCTAGGTTAGCGCAGGCACCTTATCTCCAGCGCCACCGCCGGGCGCCTCTCTCCCTTCTCTCCTCTCTTCTCTCTTCTCTGTTTTCTCTCTCCTATCCTCTCTCTCCTCTCCCCTCTCTTCCCTTTCCTCTCTTCTTTCTCTTTTCTACTCTCCTCTCTCTTTTCTTCTCTCCTCTCTCCTCTCTTATATCTTTCTTCTCTCTTCTCTCTCCTCTCTTCTATCTTCCTCACCCCCGTCTCTCTCGACCCCTCCATTCGGTCTCAGGCAGGGGTCCTCAAGCTATAGCCCACATATCATTATTGTTCACAGATTTTCTTAAATATCTATTGTCTGGCCCTTCAATGATCTGACGGATAGTTAACTGGCCCCCTGTTTAATAAATTTGAGAACTTCTGACTAATCTCATGATTCTTTTCGGGTAACAAATAAGAAGTAAGTGTTTCACATTAGATGCAGTTTATTTTATTCATTATTTCATGCAATATGACAAAATATACCAGCTCATAGGAAAAATATATCATTAATCAGACATTACAAGGTTAAAAAATATAAAACTGGGGCCCGGGAGATAGCATGGAGGTAAGGTGTTTATCTTTCATGCAAAAGGTCATCGGTTTGAATCCCAGTGCCCCATATGGTCCCCCGTGGCTGCCAGGAGCAATTTCTGAGCATGGAGCCAGGAGTAAACCTTGAGCACTGCCGGGTGTGACCCAAAAATCACACACACACAAAAAAGAATATAAAACTGAGTTGAAAATGAAGTCTAATATATCAATAGACATTTAGATGAATAAGAAATAATACTGGCAAGAGACAAGATAATGGAGTTCATCCACAGTAGCAAAATAAAGCAAGTTGAACACAGCTTATGGAAATATGGGACAGTATCAAAGAGTGTAGCATTTACTTTAGAAAGGTTCCCAGGGCATAAAAAATGGAGTTAAAACATTGCTTGAAAAAATAATGGCTAAAACTCTAACATGGGGGAAGGAAACACTTAGGACCAGAAAGCCCAAAATGATTCTAGTTGAGATAAGAGCCATATTAAAATATGTTATAATTAAAAAAATCAAAAGTAAGCTAGAAAGTAAGGATCTTTTGAAGGAATGATTTGGAAAAAGTTTTCCACACTAATGAATAATAAAGAAGCTGTATATTAGTACTGATTAGGAAAGTCAAAATTCATTAAGCTGAAATTAAAGGCCTCTAAACAGTAACATAAAATGAATGTAAAAATCTTATTGGATATTATAATTATATAGCGGGAGAAGTGAATTAATCACTAATGCAACAAGTCTGAAGTTACATGGTAAAAGTAGGAAAGGAGTAAAACAGGTCCAGAATTAACAATAGATTTTATGATTATTCCGTCCTGTGGTCATGGCGAAATCTATTTTAACATTTGGATCATCACAGCAATCTATATGAAATCCTGATTATGAATGGGGCAAAAGGATAGTTCCTGGAAGGACTTGATGTAGGCATTTCTTTACCAGGTGAAAGAAGGGTTAGCTTCACAGCACAAGGTTTTAACCAACATAATAGTGCAAGGGGGCAGAGCCTAGAGTTCCACATGGATGAATCCAGTCACTGCCTCAGTTACCAAGTAACCAGCTCATTTTAGGGATAGACACAGAGATAAATAGACCATAGGAGTGGGGATGCTGCCACCAGGAGGATCTATAGCATACAGTGCTTGATGCAACTGGGAGATATCTGAGAGCTTTCAAGTCCTAATAAGTCATGAGAACAGTGAACACTGGCTGAGCCTACTCTTGGGTACATCAGTAAACAAAGCAAGAAACAGAACATGTCCAATGGAAGACAAACATACAGGCTCTGATGGCAGAACTGAAATTACCAAGGAAGAAAGAATGATGGGAAGGGTCATTCTGTGGTCAGAGGTCATGACTTAGTAGTGGCACTTTGTTGGTGGTTTTGGCATAGTAACATAGTAACCCTACAAGTCAAGAACTTTTATATCCTTGTAAACCAAA
>PVKC010040628.1:0-12300 GCA_004027635.1 Crocidura indochinensis | reverse complement strand
AACTACCAGGTTCATGATAAAGTACAGGGCAGTAGTGATGGAAATTGAATTTACAGCCTTGTGTTTGCAAAGTAGGTAGTATAGCCATTGTATTGTCTTTCTAGAGCTCAGCTGAAGTTTTATTTTTTGATTTTCTTTTCCTCAGAGTTTTTAGTAAAAATTTTGATGCCTAATGAAGGTGTGTTTTGGGGTGCATATTGGTATGCCCATATAGATGGTTTTGTGACATTTCTACTCTGCAGTTCTTACAATCTTTATTTCTGTCTCAGTTGGACATGGTGATCTTTGCAGCTGTAGACTTTGCTGGTAGAAGGCATCTGCCAATGATTCTTGCTGTAGCACTAGAGATGCCCAGATTTCCTTCTGATACAGAATAGGGAGATTTTGCTCATTTCATTGGAATAAGGATTAAGAAGAGTCGTATTCCCTTTTCTGTTCCAAGTTCTATTAGAAGAGACTCTGTCTCCTCATTCTTGGTCAGTCCTTCATAATACTTCTGTGCCTTAACTTATTTGGTTTCCATCCCCTTTGTTTTTGCTATAAGACATTTAATGTGAGACATTTAGTTTATTTTTATTTATTTATTTATTTTGCATTAAACGGGTATATCCAGCTGTTTGCTCAGGTTAGGTGATCAAGGGACTGCTCCTGGCTGGGGCAGACCAAATGTGTTACTACCAGGAATGAATTCAGATCTGCTGTGTGCAAGGCAAGTGTCCCACTTAGCCTTTCATGTCTTGATATACTTAATCTGTGTAGGTCCTCTCTGAAAGTTTCTTCTTACGGTATGCACAGATAGATAGCTCTGCCTTCCTCTAGCTGTTAGAGCCCTTTCTCACTTCTCTCCAGATGCAGTGGACTGATTATAGGTCTCCAACCAGGACTCTGGGACTAGCATGTTCATTGTAGTTTAGAAATCACTTCCACCCCCAGCTGACTGTGTGCCCTCTAGGCGCTGATGGCTCACTTGGGAACTTGGTAGAGAGAGAGTGCTGCATTTTCTCACCAGCTCAGCGACTTTGGGGGAACTTTGAGGAGGAATTGCATATCTGTATCTCGTCTGGGCTGCATTTCTCTCACCTACCTAATGTTATTAGGAAGATGAAGGGATATAATATGCATATTATACTTACAGCTGTGTCTGGTAGATCCATAGTAGATCATAGATTCCAACTATTCATGCTACACTTTATATCCTTACTGCTATATAGTTTTTCTATATAGTTTTGATAAAATACTTGTTGTCTTCCCTCCCCCCAACCTTTTATTCTAAATTGAGTGAGAGCAGAGTTTCTCTCTGTCATCTTCTCTGTCCTAGTCTTAGTACATGGCACTTAGCTTT
Source organism: Crocidura indochinensis (assembly GCA_004027635.1). Classification (NCBI taxonomy): domain Eukaryota; kingdom Metazoa; phylum Chordata; class Mammalia; order Eulipotyphla; family Soricidae; genus Crocidura; species Crocidura indochinensis. The sequence continues at coordinate 10,958 of PVKC010040628.1, read as the reverse complement.
ATAGGTGTTCATCCAATGTGTGACATGCTCTGACAGAGGTGTCGGAGAGAAAGAGGTGTCTGGGGGCAGGAGAGGGTGTGCTTAAGGAGAATGATACTCAGTCCTGGTGGAGGAGGTGCCTTTGGGGCTGAGTTTTTCCTGATGTGTGGAAGCCAGCCAGAACTAAAGGTCAAAGGGCAGCAACTTGGAAGACTCTGCGAAGGGTCGACAGAGAAGATGAGATTTCAAGGGCGAGTTCAGGAAAGACAGAGTCACTCTGGGCGGTGCAGTATAGTCAGACAGGTGTCTGGTAAAACTGACTTGTCATCACATTAAAAAGACAGAAAAAAACAACAATGCCAGTGATTTTTTTTTAAACACTGATATAATAGAAATATTATTCTTTATGTAATATTTGAGTATTCTTCAACAAACAATATTTAATACTAGACATCAATTGAAAAATTTTCTTTCTACTTTATTTGGGGGGGGGGAATTCATCTTTGAGATATGGTGTAATCTTACACTTCTAGTGCTTCTTACTTCAGACTGGCCACATCTCAGATGCTCACTAGGCACCTGGGACTAGATGGCAGATACAGCAGTGTACAGTGAGGTCCTTACTTCAGAAAGCATAGTTGGATACAGATGGTTTTACATGTGGACTATGGCAGTATGGGTGCAGGAGTTGATGTAGGATATTGACAGGGTTTCTTATTGGATGACTAGGAGGTAAGTTGCCTCATTTCTAGAATGATTCAGGAAAAGGAAAGCGACATAAGGTTTATAGCAGGGGTCCTCAAACTTTTTGAACAGGGGCCCAGTTCACTGTCCCTCAGATCGTTGGAGGCCGGACTATAGTAAAAACAAAAACTACGAACAAATTCCTTATGCACACTGCATATATCTTATTTTGAAGTGAAGAAACAAAATGGGAACAAATACAGCATGTGGCCCGCAGGCCGTAGTTTGAGGATCACTGGTTTATAGGAATAAAGAGGCAGTAGATAAGAAAGATGGTGAATTAAGTCATGGGGCTTTAGTATTAGGTAGAATGCTGGGCCTCAGAATTTTATTTAGGGTAATAGACTGGGAGCCTAAAACGTGTAGCCCAGTACAGACTCCTCACATCCCAGGCTGCCCATTTTCATTTCGCCACACTTCCACTCAGATACTTTCTCCCTTTCTCCCACCCTCTCTCTGGCTTGAGGATTATCCCCTTGGACTTCAGTAGGACTCTGATCACGTCTTCCACCTTTCCTATTAGTATGTCATGCTCACACATCAGAATGAACAGAAAACCTTAACTTTTCATATCTAGTGACTGAATTATTTTAGTTCCTATATTTGAAGTTTATTTTAAAACTTATATTTAAAATGCATGTCTTGGTAATAATACATTGACACTGTAGTTTAGCAATAAGGGAAAATGTCTTATGTTTAAAAGTCAGAGTTTAGTTTTGTTTTGGGGGCACTCACAGCAATGTTCTGGGTTCACTACTGGCTCTGCATTGAGGAATTACTCTTGGTGGGCCTAAGGGTATCCTGAGGGCACCCTGGAGGGCTCAGGGCACCTGGAGGCCAAATTTTGAGATATTGAGGTTGGAGCGATTATATAGCTTGCCTTACATGTGGCCAATCTGGGTTCGATCCCTGGCAGCTGATATGTTCCCCAGGTCCCACAAGGAATAATTCCTGAATGCAGAGCCAGCATTTGAACATCACCAGGTATGGCCCAAAATAAAAATAAAAACCAAAACTGAATTTCCAGGTTTCCTACTAGTCTCTTTATCTGGAGGACTTTTGTTGGGGCATTATCTCTCAGAGAAAGAAATATGTGAGCACAATTCGCTTATTAGCTTATTTGTTCCTTTGTCTCTTATTTAGGATATTCGACTATGAGGAGTCTAGAATCCTTTTCATCCATCCCTACTTTATCAGTTAACACTGTTGAACATGCACCATGTGTCAGTTAGTGTGGGAGTTTGTGGAGGCGTTGAGATAAGGTATTCTCTCCTAAAAGAATCTTTGCATTAGAGCTGTGCTCTAATGCAAAGAGAGAACTGAAGATTAAGTAAGGGAGTTAATATATAATTTAATTGCATGCAGGGCCAGGAGGAAAAGCAACACTCCAAGTCGGGTGTATGGAGCATGAAAGAGAAACGCAGACTTGGTTCTTGCCTAGGACAGCAGATGCTTTCACATTACCTTGGACCAGTCACAAAATGTGCATTCATTTATGCTTGCAGTTACTAATTCCTTTTGTGGCTTACAACACTCCTAAGCACCGTGGAGATAAAGCTGTCATAAAGTGTAAATGAATTAGTTAGTTAGAGGACTGTTAAGAGAAGGGAGCGTGTGATCCAGGTGGATGGTGGGGATGTGACATCTCTGTCAACATTCGAAGGGGGCTTTGGAGATTTTGATATTTATTCAATAAATGCTAAGTCCATGGTATTTATAGGTGCACTTATACATACTCTTGTATAACATGCAGCTTTCCTTTGGGGACTCAGATTCTTGGGAGTTAGAAGAGCCTAATTGTCAATAGGCAGGCAGTGAGGTAAATGTTACTCGGCCTTGAGAGAGTCTTTGATTTTGTGTTTGCAGGGAAAGCCTTGGAATGGGCATTTGAGGCAGGACAGGGCCTCGGTCACAAGCACAAAGTTCCTAAGACTACCTCTTTGTCAGGTATCTCCAGTGTCCTCAAGAAGGGAGGCCCAATGGGAGGAAAGCAAACAGAACAGCTCTTTCTTTGTCCAGGTCTAGAGCAGACAGGTGTGACAGGAAGAGAGAGAGAAACCGTTCTGAATCTGAGCGCAAACCTGGTCTGAACCCTGGTAGTGGCCAATGACCGAGGAAGAATATCACTGTCTTCCTCACCCAGCCTGGTGACTGGCCGAGTGAATATCATGGTTACTTACCCAGTGTAGGAAGGAAAGCAACACTGCTCTTCAATGAAAGTGTTTTTGGTGAATGTGTTGTATTGGTACTTGGGCAAGCCTATTGTGTATGTTGGGGGGAGGGGGGGAACATAACAGAATCTCTGGAGAAAGCAGTGCCCCCTGCCCCCAGAGGCATATCAACTTTTAGGACAAAACTCAGAAAATGAGTCAGGAAAAGTGAAAATGGTCAGAGAGAGGGCACAAAGAGACAGTGCTGGGCAGGAAGCAAAGAACTTTTCCTCCTCTAACTCTGCTCTTTGAAAGCTTGAAAATCTACAGGAAAGTTGAAGAGTGCAATGAGCACATTCATTCTTCACCTAAAATCACTCATTGTTAACCTGTCACCCTTGCTTTTATTCTGCATTCGTTCTTTTAAAAAGATGCAAGGGAGATCGGCATGGAGGCATTTTAGTGAAGACAGGCAGGGCAGAGCCTGTATAAAGCCCTAGAGTAGCCCCATTCCTGGTGGTTAGAGTGGAAAACTGAGCCTTAGGGGAGAATTATAGGACCGTATTATATAAGGCCAGGTAGGCTTTGATTTTGCTGCGAATGCAGTGAGAAACCCCTCACTCCTGAAGTCTTGGCCTACTGTGTCTGGGTGAAAGAGAGAAAAATTCTATTTCTCTCACTCATTTATTTTGTTATGGTAACTGTTAGTATAGTTATTTCTCTAACTGCATTCACCACTCTTTGTGGTGAGCCTCATATCATGAGCCCTTCCTCTGGCCCTCGTGTGAGAGAAGTAGAATGCCCATCTTGAAAACAGGCAGGGAAGGGATTGGGGAGGAAGGAGATGGGGGCATTGGTTGTGGGAATGTTGCACTGGTGAAGGGGGTGTTCTTTTTATGACTGAACCCCAACTATAATCATATTTGTAATCATGGTGCTTAAATAAAGATATTATTAATAAAACAAAATAATTCATTAAAAAAAAGAGAAAAATCACCGAAAATTATTTCCTGATCCAGGACTCCTGCAGAGTGACTTGTTTGTTTTCGGTTTTTCCTTCCCTAGGAGTGGAAAGTTTATTAAGGGGGGGCCTATGATTTTATATATTTTCAGACATAATAGCATTTTGTACATGTAAGCATCACTATCCTGTGCAAGCTGAAATTTTAATAAATATTACTTTATGACACATCATCTTGAGTAGAGACTAAGTTTATTATGAGAAAAGCGTAGCCGCTAGGTATCTATGAAATAACATCAAATATTTTTGGAATACTTTAGAAGGGTTTTTTGTTTGTTTATTTGTTTTAGTGGAAAAGTAGGTTGCATTAATTTTAAGGTTGTGTTCAGTTTTCTAATACTGTCATCTTAATTTCTAGTTTTTTTGGTTTTTTTCTTTTTGGGGGGTCACACCCGGCAGTGCTCAAGGGTTACTCCTGGCTTCATGCTCAGAAATTGCTCCTGGCAGGCACGGGGGACCATATGGGGCACCGGGATTCGAACCGATGACCTTTTGCATGAAAGGCAAATGCCCTACCTCCCTGCTATCTCCCGGGCCCCTTAATTTCTAGTTTTATTTATTTTTGTGTGCATATGTGGGAAATGTTCTTAATATTTCTCTCCGAAATTATCTTCCCATTCCCACTTCACTTTCTAAATGCTCTTTTAGATAGCTATAATGTGAGCAGAAATTAAGATGAATTTTAAGAGGGACCTAGAGTTTAGGATTTAAAAGGGAGGGTTTTTTTTTTTTTTTTTTTTTTTTTTTTTTGGTTTTTGGGCCACTCCCGGCAGTGCTCAGGGGTTACTCCTGGCTGTCTGCTCAGAAATAGCTCCTGGCAGGCACTGGGGGACCATATGGGACACTGGAATTCGAACCAACCACCTTAGGTTCTGGATCGGCTGCTTGCAAGGCAAACGCCACTGTGCTATCTCTCCGGGCCCCTAAAGGGAGGTCTTAAACCAGCTTGTCTGGTATTTTTATTCACAGATGATTGTGATCTCTTATTTTTGTGTGTTTTACTTTTTTTTTAACTTTATTTATTTATTGATAGATTGGTTTCTGGGCTACACCCAGCGGCACTCAGGGGTTACTCTTGACTTTGCGCTCAGAAATCACCCTTGGCAGGTTAGGCAACCATATGGGATACCAGGAATCGAACCAGGTCCCTCACAGGTCAGCCACATGCAAGGCAAACATCCAACTGCTGTGCTATCTCTCCAGCCCCGTGTGTTTGATTTTGGGCCATAATTGGTGTGCTCAGAACTCAATCCTGGCTCTTCACTCAAGGATCACTCGGCTTGGGATACCATATAGAATGCTGAATCAAACCCGGATCAATAGGTTCAAAGCAAGTGCCCTGCCTGCTGTACAATTGCTCTGGCCCCAAGTTGTATCCTTTTCCCCACTTAATGTAATGCCCTCCCTGAGTTGGTGGTCAAAATCCAAATTTAATAGTGAATTTCCTTTCCTTCTACTAGTCTTACTTTTGAAAACTGACCTAAATCAGATCTCAGTCCTCAATGGGATGTCCTGAAATGAGTATTACTATTTTGCAGTTATGGCTGTTCTCCTCTGCTCAGCCTAAGAGACCTGGGCAATCTTGGGGCCTTCAATGCTGCCTATTGCTTGGTGCATCCACCACCCCCAAGATCTGCCCTACCTGCTCATTCACCTTTCATGGCTAGTGTTTGCTATATGCTTGCTCTCTGGGGGAGGGGAAAGACAGTAATAGGTACAAACAGTGGAATTGTTCTCAAAGTAATTTCTAGTTACTTGTCTGACTTCTAGAAAGGAAGTCAAAAGACACCATCTTTTAAGTTTCTGAGTTTGAGAAATAGTAATGCTGAAATAGATATTACATGATTAAGTTTCGAAACCACAGCATATTCATTACTCTAATCCTTGGGAATAATAATAATGCATTATTATAAAAAGGTTTTCTTGGCTGATGTTTGTAACCTAAACATTATATTACTAAATACACCTTTCTGATGGCAGCTAATACTATTTTTATTTATCCTCCTTAAATTCCAAGAAAATATTATAAGCGCAAACGTTATTTTGTCAGAAGCCAACTGAAGTTAGGCATTTCAAACATGGTGATATGTTTTTATTGTTTGTTTTGATTTTGGCTGACATCTGGACCTGTTCAGGGGTTACTCCTAGTATAATGCCTGGGTTTTGCCCCTGACTCTGCTTCGGGGCCTCTGATACCAGCGATCAAACCTGGTCTTCCTCCTTGCAAAGCATGAACTCCAGCCCATTGAGCTATCCTTTGGGTCAAAACAGTGTTGTTGTTGTTTTTTTTAAATAGAAACAAAACAGAGACCTGTTACTCAAATGCAAATCTTTATGATATAGCATCTTTGTAGCATTTTCAAATAGCTGAGATGTTTTTAAATTGGCCCCAGAGTCTAAAGCCCTTCTATAAAGAAGAGTGGGTAATGTGCACCAATGTTAAGGTGCAGAGTAAATCACACAGCAGTTGAAACTAAAACAGCTCAGTTCAGAGGTGCTGCTCTTTTATCACCATATTTAAAAATTGCTTTCGCTTTTACTCCCTCAAACTGAGTTCAGGGATATAATGGATCTCATTATAGGTAAAAGGTCTATGACTCAGCCATCGAACTACTCAAACTCTTGGCTGTTTTAATTGCCACCATTAAAGCTTTAGTACTTTTATCTCCTAGAAATAGATATCATTGATGTAAAATATGGGTGCCTGTTGAAGATACATTTGTGCCTTTACCCTGATGGTTAGCTAATCATCTGTTTGTGTTTGAAGTTGGTTAGGTTTTATGCAGATGAAAACAGCCTAGATCACGAATTTGTTCATAGTTATTATTGAATTAAGAAAATATTTCATGCAGCTGTAAGACTACTGTCTAACTAGATTCTGCCACAAAGAAACCTGATTTTTAACTACAGGCCATCGTATTGTATCCTATTTTAACCATGTTGCATTGTAGTTTAACTACAAGCCATTGAAGAAAGGATGGTGCACAGATTCCAAGCTCCTTCTAAAAACCCAAAAGAGAAACATTATTTTCTGATTCTCATATTGTCACTTTAGCAATTCTATAGAGGGAAATGCATAAGTCACCTTTTCCCCTCCCCTGCTTGACACATCTGTGTAAACTTTGGTCTAGTAATTGGTGATGTTTCTTTGTGTGCTGGAGAGGGAAAAATATCAAGGTGTGAAGGAAATTCTGGGAACCTAGTGGGAACTAAATGTTAAAATGTGAAAAGCTACTTCTGGGCTTTCCTCTTTTTGTGTTCAAGGGAATCACAGTTATTCATTATTCATGTTGCGGTGAGCAAACAAGATAAAATGCCTCCCAGAGATAGATCTAGGATGAATCCCTCTTAGGAAAATTTAACTTACTAACCTACCAAAGTACATATTTATTTCTCTGAAGTAAAAAATAAAATTGCAAGCAATCGGTGGGGCAGCTCATTCCATTATTTTCTGTTCTGCAGTCATGATAGTGATTGTATTCAGATAAGAAGGGAAAAAAATCTGATTACAGAAAGGTCTAAAAACTGGGGAAAAAATCTAAAACTCAAACCTACACACACAAAGCATTTATTAGCTCATATACATAACCAGGCTTCTAGTCTTGCCCAGCTGTGTAGGTTCAATTATAATAATTTTCTCAGTTGCATAACATTGCTGTTTGTTTATTACTACATTATTAGTCAGTGAATGAACCTCCCTCTTTTTGACCCCTCAGCAGTGTTTATAAAGTACTTAATTGCTTTGGTATCTTCTGCTTCATGTCTAATTCCAGCTGGAAGGAGTCATGGGGACAGAGTCCCCTGTAAGTGTGAAACTGGCTATTTTTAACGTGCAGTAAACTTTCTTTTAAAATATGTACAGGGAGCCTTTAATGTTGATTATAGTCAGTTTCTTATATCTCTAACTTGTAAATGAGGACTTTTGTTTTTGTTTTTGTTTTCTTAACCTTCTTCCTGTGATGACTTCAGTGGTAGTTAACTTACAGTGCTGTGCTGTGGCTTGCCTGTAATAGTTGCGTTTTATTTCATTGGCTCTTCATGTGTGGGAGAGTCCCACCTCTGTCCAGTCATGACCATACACTCGGTTCCTTTTGCCATCAGACCATTCTCCTTTTTTTGAGAAAACTTCAGCAGCAGGATATGAGCAAACAGGGATGAGACTGTAGGCGTAATAATGGTGAGAACATTGACTTTGCAGAAAGCTGGCCAGGGTTGAATCTTGATGACTCTTATAATCAGCTTTTTGACTTTGGGCATATTTTTTAACCTAATTCTTGCACCTAATTTATATTGTTTATAAATGAGAGGCAGTTTCATAAGGCCATTGCGTACTTGGAAGAGTGCAGCACATAGACCTCTGCCTGCTTTTTCTCACTGTTGCTAAAGCAGCAGGAGCATTGCGAAGGTGTAAGGAAATCTGGTTTGTGTTGCTTTTCTGGGGGAGAACCAATACCTAGCATGGACAGGGACTGAATGGGGCAGTTGTGGGAGGTGGAGAGAGTAAAAACAATTCAGATAAGAGTTGCATCGGATTTTAGGAGTATATGAACTGCTTATCCTAGCACAACAAATGACCACAAATTTTGTGCCTTAAAAAATGATCAGTTTCATATCTTCCAGTTTCTGTGAATCAGGTCAGTGTTCCTTTGAGGATGAGTCTCCCCAAGACCACAACAGGTGTTGTCAAAGGCTTCTCATCTGGTTTCCTAATTGGGGAAGCTCTGTTTCTAGGTCAGGGTTATCAGCAGAACTCCTTCCCTGAAGTGGTGTGATAGGGACTGCTGTAGTTCTCACTTGACTATGGCTCAGGTGATCTCCCCTCACAGGCAGCCTTCAGCACCTTACCCTAGAGGTGTGGTCTCTTGCCCCTCAAATCCAACAGACCAACTGCCTGGCCCTAGGACTCTTCAAACTCTTACTCTCACTCAGCCTTCTAAGTCAGCTCCATCCAGGATAATCTCCCCTTGCAGTCCTCTTCCTTCTTTCATCTTTGTCTTGATAAAAGACCTCCTGTAGTCTGGAGGATCATCCTAGATTTCTGTGTCTTACAAGATGTGATTACCTTTTTATAGACTTTAAATAGACCATCTTGAAGCATTGTTAACTAAATTTGCTATAGTCTCAGAGTTTTGAATCTGAAGGCAAAGGCCTTGCTCATCTCTATTTATACATTGATGTTTCCCCTCTAGTTTGTATACCCATTTATGCTCATCTTGTAAAAAAAACCAAGCAAGTTTTTCTGAGCATTTAGTAACCAATGGAGGTACATCAAAAGTATGTTCAATTTGACCATCCTCAATGGAAATAAATCTTGAGAATTGGAAACTGAAGATGCTCCAGGGAAGGAACCATGGAATAATGGTGGAGGGATTGATGTAGTAGCTTGGTAGCTCTAAAGCAAAAACTTCCACAGTATTGTAGTCTATGATATATCTCAAAAATAATCTAGGGGCCTGAGAGATAGTAGAATGGGTAGGAGATTTGTATTGCATGCAGTTGACCTGGGTTTGATCTCTGATTCAGCTGTCCTCAGAGCATTGCCAGGATTGATTTTTGAGCACAGAGCCTCAGCCCTGAGCACACTTGGGTGTGCTCTAATGTAAAAACAGCAACAACACAAAGTCATTGTAATAAATGATATGTTCGACTTTGCATCAATTTCAGCTCTGTGGAAGGGATGTATGTGTGCATATGCACAGACAGACCTTATTTCACTATATTGTTCTTAAATTTAAATTTACTACTAAAGTCTATTTTTTTTGCCAAGATGCATGGATGTTATTCAACTGGTGACAAAAACTTAGCACATCAAGTTTCTTAATATGGTAGATTAAATTTTAAAAATGTATAAATTGTTATTTTTAGGTTGTTTGGGAGGAGTTTAGGGTAGGAAATGGTTTTATCATTTTCTCATTCTGGGAGACTTAATTCAGTCCCTAGGACAGAACTTTGAGTTGAATTTACTTCTATCAGGCAGGGTGATCTTGAGATTCAAACTGAATTGTGTTTGCAAAGCACGTGTCAGTTCATAACTACCTTTCCTTCTCTGTGAGAAAAGTTAAGCGTTTCTCCATAACTTCTCCATAACAGTTTGGAGTTAGAAATCTCCTTGATCCTCCAAAGGGACAACATCAGGCTTAGGTTATGTTAAGTTATAGTGGCAATGCGGAAGAGTGGTACAGCTATACAGTCAAAGTATCAACTCAACAACACTGAAAGCATGAGCTCTCTAAGCTGCAGTCTCTGAACTTTTTCATGTGCCTGCCAAGGTAGCAGGTAGGGATTGGGGATGGAGGATGATGGGGGTATGGGAGAACTGGTGATTGGAGTTGACACTGGTGGTGTATTTGGAGTTGAAATAGTACATGCCTTGCACATCCAACAATCAATAACTTTAAAACTGTGGCCCTTTAAACTAAAATTTTTGAAGAAAACTTTGAATTAATTTAGGGTTAGAGTTTGTAAACTTAAGTCTTTGTGGTTTGGGGAAAGCTAGTAAGCTGATCCCCCAATTGTGCTCTGCTTGGAGAATTTCTTGACCTCCTGCAGCTTTGTGTAGATAGAGACTCTGGAGTCCCCGATAATGTATACTGCCTTTGTAGCCACATCTCTTAAGTTAGAATCCTGGTGTGCCTTGTCCTAACTATTTAACTTTGGGTAAGGCGAGGTGAGAAAGGAATAATATCACCTATCTCACCGACCTCATGGAATTATCATAGAGACAGAAGGTATGGAAATGTAAAATGCTTAGTAGAGGGAATTTGCACAGGTAACGATGCAGCACAGTTATATGCATCATTCATGCAGCACTCCATTGGCCCCAGGATATCCCCTCTCTCCTGGTGCTGCCCCTCCTAACAACAGATCTGATCTCTGAACCCTGACTTATGACCTGTAGCTACTCCAGATTCAGGTAGTCCCCATCCCTATGTGACAGCCTGTTCAGAACAGAAACAGGGAAGGATATAGAAGGGTACAAAGCTGTGGTCAGGTGCCCTGTTCTCTACTGGGAAGGAATCCACTCCTCTCAAGGTTCTCACTCAGATGTTTGAAAAGAGTGTTGG
>PVKC010040627.1:0-12301 GCA_004027635.1 Crocidura indochinensis | reverse complement strand
CTATTTCTGAGCAGACAGCCAGGAGTAACCCCTGAGCACAGCCGGGTGTGGCCCAAAAACCAAAAAAAAAAACAAACAAACAAACAAACAAACAGACAAACCAAAAAACCCCGAAAGATGTGTACAGTATTATTTTGTTAGAATTGTGAGGAATATTATTTGACACTTGCTTATTTAAGGTATAGCTAAGAACAAAATGCTGCTAGGTACTGTAGGTAACAGAAAAATCTATTTTCTATCCTTAAGGAGCTTGTATCTTACAAAGGTATGCAGCTCAATATACAGGTAGTCCTAACAAAGTATAAAATTAAAAGTGTTATGGGGATGGATTTAACAGAGATTGGCTAAACTTGTGGTAGTTTTATGTTGTAATTTAAGGTTTAGACAATCTACAGACTTGAGTTCTTGCAAAAATTATCTGAAATTATTTGAGAGTTTTGACATGTAGTAAGCAATAAAATATGTTCAACTTCTATCAGCAAGACATGTGTACTCAGTATTATCTTTTTATTGGGAGCAGATAGTGACATCCCCCACAGCTGGGGTACACCAGATCTGCCGGTGTGCTCTGGAGTCAACATAGCAGCCTTAGTAATGAAACTTATGTCCTGAGCATATAAGGTATGCACTCTAGCCCTCTGAACTTATAAACTTTATCAACCCAACCTCAGCATAATTCAGTTTATATATATATAAAATTCAGTTTATATACATATACATACATATATACAATATATATATATATGTATATATATATACATATATATATATATATATATTGGTTTTTGGGCCACACCTGGTGATGCTCAGGGGTTGCTTCTGGTTATGTGCTCAGAAACCGCTCCTGACTTGGGGGACCATATGGGATGCTGGGGGATGGAATTGCTGTTCATTCTAGGTTAGTGCATGCAAGACAAATGCCCTATGCCCTACCACTTGCACCACTGCTCCAGCCCCTCGGTTTGTATTTTTATTGTACCAGTATTTAGATAGTATTTGCATTTGGGGGCTGGTACTGGTTTTAGGTTTTAAGTTTCTTGAAGTTTGTTCATTTCACCTAGGATATAAAGGTTGTTCACATTATAATTTCATATGCTCCTTTTTATTTACAGTTGCTTTATTATATGTGAGAATTCATTAGTATATTACATACTCTTATACATACAGATATACACGAATTCAAGTGTGAGAATATTAGAGCATGAACTCAAGATCATCTGGGATCAAATCTAGGCATTGACACCTATAAGTCATCTGCTCTACAAATTGAACCACACCCCTAGCAGCCTCCTCTTTTAATTCTCCTCTTCCTCCTCCTCCCCCTAACCTCCTCTTCTTTCTCCTCCTCTTTCTTCTTCTCCTCCTTCTTCTCCTCCTCCTCCTTCTTCTCCTCTTCCTCCTCCTCCTCTTCCTCTTCCTCCTCTTCCTCCTTCTCTTTTCTTCTTCTTCTTCTTCTCCTCCTCCTCCTCCTCTTCTTTTTCTTCTCTTTTCTTCTTCTTCTTCTTCTTCTTCTTCTTCTTCTTCTTCTTCTTCTTCTTCTTCTTCTTCTTCTTCTTCTTCTTCTTCTTCTTCTTCTTCTCTTCTTCTTCTTCTTCTTCTCCTCTTCTTCTTCTTCTTCTCCTTCTTCTCCTCCTCTTCCTCCTCCTCCTTCTCCTCCTCCTCTTTCCTCCTCCCTCCCTCCTCCTCTTCTCTTCTTCCTTCTCCTCCTCCTCTTTCCTCCTCCTTCCCTCCTCCTCCTCTTCTTCCTCCTCCCCTCTCCTTCCTCCTCTTTCTCCCCCTTCCACCCCCTCCTGTCTTCTTATTCTTCTTCCTCTTCTTTCTCCTCTTTCTCTTCTCACTCTTCCTCCAACTCTTATTATTATTCTCTTTCTGGGTCTCTAGAACTTCAGTGATTCCTATGTTGTTTCTGTTGAGTTTATCAAAGACTTCTATATTCATCTGTTCACATTCTTTGAGTAGTTTATCCATTGCCTGATCATCAGCTTGAAGATTCTTTTCCAATCTTTTTCGCTATATGGAGTTGCTCTGCAACTCTGTGGCTCACTGAACCCATCCTCAGCTGCTGTTACTCTGTTGGGGATGCTTTCCATTGAGGTTTTCATTTCATCTACTGAGTTTTTCAGACATGTTATTTCAGTATGAAGTTTTCTGATTTCTATCTTTATATGTTCTTGATTCTTATCTGTGTTCCATTCAATTTGATCTATGCTTTCTTTGAGCTCCATGAACATCCTTCATATTTCTTCTCTAAACACCTTATCGGAGAGGATACCTAGCTGGTTGGTATTTTTTGGGTCATCAGAACTGCCATCTTCATGCTCTATATATGAGTTGTCTTGCATTGTGTCCACATTGCCATGCTTGTAGTGTGTTTTTTACTATGTGCTGTGTTAGGGTTCATGGGTTAGAAGGTGCTTGAGGCTGATCTCCTCTGTTTACCAGTTTACCAGGTTTGGACCCTGAAGAGGTTATATTAGCTGGTGTCTTCTTGGCTTCCTCACCATATGCTCCTTTTTCTTTCTGTATCCTTTCCTTTTAATTTCTGATTTTAGTTATTTTAACTCTTACCTTTTTTCTTAGCATAGCTCTTAGCTTATTGAACTGTGGTTCATGGCATATATTCCTGAGATCTTGTCACTGAATGTGGGATTGTGAAAATTTGGCGACATCTAAAGGTTACTGAATCCACAGTGATCAGAGATTAATTAAAACCCACCACATGGGGCTGGAGAGATAGAATGGAGGTAAGGTGTTTGCTGTACCTTGCATGCAGAAGGACAGTGGTTCAAATCCCGGCATCCCATATGGTGCCCCTGCCAGGAGCAATTTCTGAGCATAGAGCCAGGAGTAACCCCTGAGCGCTGCCGGGTATGACCCAAAACCAAGAAAAAAAAAATCTACCACATAATGAATCCAAGGTGTTTATGGCAGTGTTCACTTGTGTTGAGTTTCTTGGGCAAAAGTGTCACAAGTAGAATAGGTTTAAGTAGCCCTAGTTTAGTTAGATTGTCCGTTTCGTTGATTTCAATGAAGTTTCTTTTGTTTTGTTGTTTGTTTCTCTTTGCTTCAGTCTTATTTCCTTCTACCAACTAGTTTTCATCTTAGTTCTTTTTTTTGTTGTGAGATGTCATTTAAAATTAGCGATGGAGGTGATTTGGGAATCAGGACCACTACTGGTAGTACTCAGGGAACCATGTAATAGGGGAATAGGGCCCAAAGTCACATGTTCTATCACTTGGGCCAACATCTCTGGTACCATAGAGTTTCTTCTTTGTCTTTTCCTGAAGGTGTAGAGTTAAAGTTGCTAACTTGAGATCTCGATCTCTCTTTCTCTCCCTCCCCTTCTCTCATTCTCTCTTCAGTTAAGCATTTACAAATTTCTTTCAGCATTGGTTTTGCTGTATCTTTAAGTTTCTTTGCCAAAAATGGATAACCTGAAAGAAAATCATTCTTCCTGTCTTTGCAGATTGATTCTTTGTTGGATCACATTGTTTATTAATTGTACCAGTTATGCTAGTTTTGCAAATGGTATTTGCATGTTGTTAGAATATATCACTTCTAGCATATGCATACTTAGAATTTTGTTTGGAAATGCTAATCAGCATTTTTTTTTATTTTTGGGTCACACCCGGCAGCGCTTGGGGGTTACTCCTGGCTCTACGCTCAGAAATTGCTCCTGGCATGCTCGGGGGACCATATGGGATGCTGGGATTCGAACCACCATCCTCCTGCATGCAAGGCAAATGTCCTACCTCCATGCTATCTTTCTGGATCCCATTATCTATACTTTAAACAAGTTTTTCCTAAACATTGACAAGCATTTCAAGTAACAACAGTTGAGGTGCAGGTTACTTGCTTACATTTGGCTCAGGGTTTCCCCAAAGGCTAAAATTAATTATTGGCCAGTTTGTAGTCATTATAAGGTTCAGCAGAGAGGAGCTATGCTTTCCAGTTCATTCATTTGATTGTTGGCTGTCCTAACATCTCTTCTGGATGTTGGCTGAGATGCCTTTCATTTGGCAGCTTTTGGCACAGTGATTTCTTTTGAGTGTGTCAGTAAAAGAGAAGAGTGAGCAAAGAAGAAATCAGTCATCTTGTAATCTTAGAAATATAGCATCCTACATTTGAGGGGGCTTTTTTTCTTAGAAATAAGTCTCTAGGCTCTGCTCTATTAAAAGTAAGTATGCCAGCAAATGCCAGCAAAAGAATCAATAAGAATCATTTCAAAAGATTTCTACTATACCCTTTGAAATTATACATTTTTAAAATTTATTTATTTTTTGTTTTGAAACTACATCCAAAAGTGCTCAGGGAGTATTCCTAGCAATTCACAGGAGATCATCTGATGCTGGAGATAGAAATTGTGACTCCTCAGGGCCAGTGTGGTGGCACAGATGATAGGGAGTTTGCCTTGTACGCACTAACCTAGAACAGACCGTGATTCTTTTCCCTGGTGTCCCCATATGGTTCAAACCAGGAGCAATTTCTGAGCGCATAGCCAGCAGTAACTCCTGAGCGTCACCAGATGTGGCCCAAATCGCCTCCCTCCACCCCCCCAAAAAAAAAGAAAAAGAAAACGTAATTGTGACTCCTGCATGCAAAACATACTCTCCCATCCTTTGAACTAATGAATGCTAAAAATTGAGCTTATATTGGGGTCAGATTGATAGAACAACGGTAGAGAATTTGCCTTGTATGTGGCCAACCCAGAATCTGACCAGGGTAAGACTCTGGCATCTCCTGTGGTCCCCTTAACCTGCCAGGATCGATTTCTAAGTGCAGAGCCAGGAGTAACCCCTGAGTACTTCTGGGTGTGGCCCCCCAATAAAAGTAAATAAAAATCAAAATTTAGCTTATAAACTATGTGAAATGTACTATAAAGGTTTTTTTCTTAGTTTTAACTTAAATAATTTTACATGAAATATAAGTTGTGGGTGATATGAAATTTGTAGTAGGTAAAATTTGTTTACTCTTTGAGTAAGCTTGAAAAGATGATATTTAATGAATATCATTTTATTTAATAAACATTAATATTTAATTTAAAAGTGAAAGATATTTCACTATAAAGTATAAAGATTTTCATTTTAAGAATGATTTTACTGTTTGAGAAATTGTTTGAATTACCAAGGTTTGCAGCCATCAGTTCTTAGGTTTTTATTCAGGTTTTGTTCTTAGGCTTGGCTCCTGTCTGTACTTGGGATAACATATGCAAAAAATGCCTGTCTATAGAATACATGCAGAGGACGGGGGAAGAGGAGATGGGGGTCATTGGTGGTGGGAATGTTGTACTGGTAAAGGGGGGGATGTTCTTTTTATGACTGAAATTCAACCACAAACATGTTTGTAATCATGGTGATTAAATGTTGAGAAAGAAACCCTTACCAATTGAAATTCAGTGTTCCATTCTATTCTTTTCTCTTCTTTGTTGATCAGTTTTCTTTTTCTGATGTTGGAAGTAAAGATGGGTAGTACAGAATTGAAATAAAAGCAGATGCACTTTAGCATTTTGTTGTTTTGTTTTTGCTTTGTTTTTTTCGCCAAGGGAGTCAAATTATTGAAAATACTTCTAAAGTCAATATTGGGGTGTGTTTGTTTTGTTTTTGTTTGTTTGTTTATGAGTCATATCTGGTTGTGCTCAGGCCTTACTCTTGGCTTAGGGATCACTAGCAAAGCTGCTATATGAATGCTGGGGATTAAACCTGGGTTGACCATGTGCAAGACAATTTCTTGCTGTACTATTGCTCTGGTACAAAGGGGAGTATTCCTTTATTCCATTTTTTGTTTTTGTTTTTGTTTTTGGGTCACACCTGGCACCACTCAGGGGTTAGTTACTCCTGGCTCTATGCTCAGAAATCACCCCTGGCAAGCACAGGGGACCATATGGGATGCCGGGATTCGAACTACTGTCCTTCTGCATGAAAGGCAAATGCCTTACCTCCATGCTATCTCTCTGGCCCCTATTCCATATATTTTATTAATTAAAAAATTATTGATTTTTTTTATTGTTGTTTTTTGTTTTGTGGGCCACACCTGGCGGTGTGCTCAGGGGTTATTCCTGGCTATCTGCTCAGAAATAGCCCCTGGCAGGCACGGGGGACCATATGGGACACCAGGATTCGAACCAAAAAAATTATTGATTTTTAACTGCAAGATTCCTAATCCATTTTGAATTAACTTTTGTGACATGAAGTATTGGTCTAGATTTCATTTCTTCCATGTGACTAGCCAGTTTTTCATCACTGTTTGTTAAAAAATATTTCTCTAGTTTTTACTGTTGGTTTCCTTTTTTTAAACTAACTGTCCTACAGCTGAAAGTTTACTTCTGACCTCTCAATTATGGACTATTGGTGTCTCTTTTCCTATTGCATTGGGACTTTTTTTGGGGGGTGGGGTCACACCCAATAGTGCTCAGGGGTTACTTTTGGCTCTACGCTCAGAAATCGCTCCTGGTATGCTCGGGTGACCATATGGGATTCCTGGATTTGAACCACTGTCCTGCTGAATGCAAGGCAAATGCCCTATTTCCATGCTATCTCTCCAGACCCTGCATTGGGACTTCTTTTAAAACATTTTTTTGACCATAGACCAAAAGTCATCTGGTTGAATTCCTTATTCTACCCGTTTCTTGTCTATCAGCACTGGTTTGATTACTACAGTCTCCCTCTCCCCCCACCCCCCTTACTGGTACTTGATTTTAAAGTGGTACTATAATTTTCATGCCCTGTGTTGTTTGGAGATTACTGGTATGGCCCCTGGCCCATGCGGTAAGCCTTCAAAGCCAGGAAGTGTTCATTTCCAATCTTATTTATCTTTTTCAACATTTTGGCTACACAAGGTTCCTTGTAGGTTTATATGAATTTAAGGTGACTTGACATCACTGAACCTGAATACCACTGCCTGTTCTGACTCATACTGCTGGGCTAAGTATCCTAGGGGGTGGCCCTTGTCCCCACTGAGCTCTATTGAAAAATTATATTTTTCTACCAGTTTGTTAATATGAAGATAGGTCTTTCTTTTTTTGTTTTGGGGCCACATTCAGTAATGTTTAGGATTTAATCCTGGCTCTGGACTCAGGAATCACTCTTGGTAGTGCTTGGGGACCAGATGGGATGGCCAGGAATTGAAAAGGGTAAATTGCATGCAAGGTAAGCGCCTTTTCTGCTGTACTATCTCACTGGCCTAACGATGTCCTCTATATATTTAGCTCTGCTCTAATTTCTTTAAACAGTGTTTTGTTTTTAAGTATGTTGGACTTGTGGGATTTTTTTGTGAATTTATCCTAAGTACTTTTTTTTTTTTTTTTGTGGTACTTTTGATTTGCAGTTGTTTGTTTTGAGCTATATCTGATAGTTCTCAGGGACCACTCCCAGTATTTAATGTTGTTCCTGAAAGTGCAAGGGGCATATGGTGCAGGAGAGAAAACATGAAACTCCTGCAAAGGCAAAACATATGTGCCAACCCTTTGAGCAATGCTCATAGCTTTTTGAAACTGTCTTAAGTGGAATTTGCCCCTCAATTTCTTTTCTATATTGTTCATTGTTAGCACATAGACAACAGTTAACTTTTTTAAGTTTTGGTTTTGTTTCCTGCCACTTTGCTGAGTTTGTTAATAGTTTGATTAACTATATGCTCTAGTCTAGACCTTTGATCTATCTCTAGTGCCCAAGTTTGTTTTTTCTTGTCCCCTCTAGAACAATGTGTTGGTTTCTTACTACTGGCTCTGTACACACTTAATCACTCCTGACATTGCTCAGGGGACTATTTGTGGTACAGGAATCAAACTGGGGTTGAGAGACAAGTGCCTTATCTTGCTATCTCTCCAGCCCCAAGCACTTATATTTCTATGCCATTATTTTCTGTGGTCACTGAAAGATCATTCAATTCAGTTGTTAGCTTATGATTACACAGATTTATTTGATACCTGGAATGTGTAGGTCTCTCTGTTGTTTTTCGATCAGTTCTCTGTGTATGTTGGGGCGGCATTTAACATTCTCTCATATACCTTTCTCTCACTTAGTGCTTTCACAGAGCCTCAAGATTAGACATAGATGAAAATCTAGGGAATTTTTTTTTTCCTTTTTTGCTTTTTGGATCACACCCAGCAGCATTCAGGGGTTACTCCTGGCTCTATACCCAGAAATTGCCCCTGGCAGGCTCATTGGACCATATGCTGGGATTCAAACTACTGTTCTTCTGCATGCAAGGCAAACGCCTTACCTCCATGCTATCTCTCCAGCCCAGGAAGTTTTTTTTTTGTTGTTGTTGTTTTTTTAGGAAAGTTTTTAATATGGAACAGTCCTGAGCATTTGTGTTCTAGAGTTCTATAGAATGTTTCCAACTGTTAAGACTTTTGAAAGTTCTTTTCTCTACTTTTCAAAACAAAAACATTTTTACTTTTTTTTATTAATAATTTTTTTATTTAAGCACCATGATTGCAAACATGATTATAGTTGGGTTTTAGTCACAAACAGAACACCCCCTTCACCGTGCAAGATTCCTACTTTTTTTCCCTTACTGTTTCTTTTTCATTAGACAGTTGAGGTATAAGCAGTTGCTGCTGACTGATTTTAACAAATACCAGCCAGGTAATAGTACAGTGGCAGGGTGTTTGTCATGCCCATAGCCTATCAGGGCTTGATCCCCAACACCTCATATGCTTCCCTAAGTTTCACCAGGAGTGATCCTTCAGTAAGCTGTGAGCAGTACTGGCAAAACAATCAAACCAGAATCCCTCAAATATCAAAGCTCGGGGCTGGGCAGTGGCGCAGGAAGTAAGGTGCCTGCCTTGCCTGCACTAGCCTAGGAAGGATCGCGGTTCTATCCCCCGGTTTCCCATATGGTCCCCCAAGCCAGGAGCGACTTCTGAGCGCTTAGCCAGGAGTAACCCCTGAGCGTCACTGGGTGTGGCCCCCCAGAAAAATATCAAAGCTATTCTTACTAAAAGAGTTTTGAGTTTGTACTCTGGAGTGTTTCCCTAAATTTACCCTTCCCAGTTCCCCACATTTGTAGTAATTCCTTCTATCACTATCTAAGATCACATGCATCAATCATCTCTCATAAGATCAGCCCTCATTGGGCCAAAGTGATAGCACAGTGGGAAGGGCATTTGCCTTGCACACTGCTGCTCGGGTTTGATTCTCGACATCCCATATCACACCACCACTGCCCTTGAGCCTGCCATGAGTAATTTATTGAACACAGAGCCAGGAGTAACTTCTGAGCACTGCCAGGTGTGTTGCCAAAACAAAAAAACAAAACAAAAAGATAATCCCTCATTATAAAATGAAGACTTGTACCCGGAATGAATTATAAACCATAAGTGCAGTACTGTGTGTAATTATGTTAGTGTTAAGCTAAAATAGAAAGGATTATCTATTTTTCATTCTATCCAGTGACAAGCTAAATGGAGGAAAGCTTGTTACATACAATAAATACCAAAAGCAGAAAATTCCTTTGTTGGGGAAGTATTGTTACCTTAAATTCTTCTGAAATCAGAATGTTGTTGCTTATAGCCAAAATGGAATAAAAATCTAATGATAATTTGTATTGGGCTTCTAGTTTTAAAAGTGGGGCTGGAATAGTACAGTGGGTAGAGCATTTGCTTTGTGTGTGGCCAACCCGGATTCAATCCCTCACTTCTCAGCTGATTCCAGAGTTGGGAGTGGTCTGTGAGCATTGCTGGGTGTGGCCCAAATCTCCAATCTCCCCCCTAAAAAAGTACTACTCTGTGTAGGGCCAGAAAGATAATACAAGTGTATAGGAAGGGATCTTACTTCTTTTGCGTCCAACTCAAACCCAATCCTTATATCTGCAGTTTGTCGCAGCTCACAGGAGTGATCTCTGAGCTTAGAGACAGAAGTCCTGAATACAGCCAGATAAGGCCCAAAAGCAAACAGTGTTGGTTAAATAAAGGTATCTTTTCAAGTGTTTACCAGCCAGTACTAGATAGGTCAAATAATAATAATTTGAGGGGGGATTGAACTTGTAAGGGGTATTTTAAATTCACTTAGTATACTCTGCTGTGACTGCTTATTTTCACTGTACTTGTGGATAGTTGAATTTCCTTACTGGTTTGGAACTTGGGAGGGGATATAGAGACAGGAATAGAAAAGATCAGAAGACTGCAATCTCTTTTTCAGCAATATTTTTAAGTGCCAACCAAATTGTTGCAGAGCTTTAATTAATCCCAGAATTCTGTAATACTTGTTTCTGACATTTTCTTTTATGAAAAAGAGACCTTAGCTAATTTTGCTGATGTACCTCCTTTTTGACTCTAAACATTACTCTATAGCTGTGGAGAAATTTGACATTTCTTCAGACTACTAAACACTATAAAAGGTTTTGCTTTGCAGTGCTATGGATTTTGGGGGTTTAGTTTCATACTACTGTATGTGTAGTATGTACACCAAAGTTCCAGTGCATCCCATCACTAAAACATCCCTTTCCTTCTTCTGCCCATCCCATATTTTGCTTTCCCCTTGGTAGTTACTATAGATTTCACTGGCTCTTGAAGTTTTGTAATTTTGCTAGTTTATTTTCTTTATATTTCATATATAAGTGAAACCATTCAATAGTTGTCTTTCATTTATCCAGCATAATCACCTCAACATGTATACATTTTTGAACATGATCTTTTTTTTCTATCATCACATCCCTGACTGACTGGTTGTGCTTTGGGAAGTCCACCTGTACTTTCTCACTGTAGAGGTGTGACTTGCTAAAGCATTCAATGTGAACAGTCAGGGTTGGATCTATTTATGTACCAGGGGAGGAAGCTCTCTTTTTTTTGGAAGGGCGGGATGGTCTTTGGGCCACACATGGCATTGCTCAGGGGTTATGCTCTGCAGTCAGGAATTATTCCTGGCTGGCTTTGGGGACCATATAATAGGAATCGAATCCTGGTCAGTAGGGCAAATACCTGCTTGCTATATTATCACACCAACCCTAGAAAGGGCACTCTTGATCATTGTTTTTCTGCTCCCAGCTGACACAGCTCAGGGTTCAGTGGAAATCTGCTCAGGAATTTGCCCTCAGTATAGGGGACTATAGAGACTAAGTTTTTGTCAGGCAGTTCACAGTAGCAGCAATCTGTTATAAGAGACCTCAGTGCTACGAATTTAGGATTAAAGTCAAGTGCTCTGAATAGCCTCTTCCTCTACTTCCAGGGTTAACTTGAATGCCTTAGAAAATTCATCCTGACTCTAGAATGTTGCTCTGCTGATGGAATTTCTTTCTTAGTGAGACATTGCTCTATCTCCAGTCAATCTGGGTGATCGCTTTAGTCACTATAGAAGCATTTGGATGAAAATTAACACCTCTCCCCAGCAAAAATGTGTCAGGTTTTAATACTGTATGCTTATAATTATTTTTTATATTTCTTTGGGATTATTTTGAGAGTGTGTGTGTGTGTGTGTTTATGTGGCTGCAACAACTGTTCTCTTTTTATTATTGATTTTTTTCATTTTCTTTATTTCCTAAGGCACTAAAGAATGTTGATGGGAGAGCCATTTCCCTAATTTTCAAATTATTGAGCTGGTTGCCATGATGGGTGAGTTTAAACAAAAAGTATTTTTCAAATATACTTAGAGGATAAAAATGGAGGAAATATTTTCTCTATGAGAATTGATTATATTAAAATTTTATGAAGTAGATTTATGTGAATTTTAAAATTTATGCCATGATTTTCTACTAAAGCATTTTATGTCTTAACTATTACTTACATTTTTTAAATAACTAATATACATAGTCAGGACATTTAAATTACATTTCGATGATATATTACCATTTTTATTTTTATTTTTTTGGTTTTTGGGTTATATCCGGCAGCACTCAGGGGTTACTCCTGGCTCTATGCTGAGAAATTGCTCCTAGCAGGCTCCGGGGACCATATGGAATACCAAGATTTGAACCACCGTCTTTCTGCATGCAAGGCAAACACCTTACCTCCATGTTACCTCTCCGGCCCTGATAGATTATCATTTTTAAAATCGTTATTATCATTTTCTTAAGATGCAAATGCTCTTTTTAAAGAAATTTGTCTTGACTACGGAAACTAAGTAAGCTTAACTGGGAGAGTGGTGGTGGGATGTTTGTAGGGGTCTTAGGGATACTCACAAAGGGAAGAGTGCACTCTGGTGATGGATGTGGTGTTAGAACGGTGTATGTATGACAGATGTAATCATAGTATCTCAGTAAATATGGTTTAAGAAAAGAAATAAATCTCATTTTTAAGATTGAATAAGTGCTGAGGAATTTTTTGGGAGAAGAGTCCATACCCAACAGTGCTCAGAAATTATCCCTG
>PVKC010040626.1:0-12303 GCA_004027635.1 Crocidura indochinensis | reverse complement strand
ATATGGAGATTCCTCCAGAAACTGGAAATTGAGCTCCCATACGATCCAGCTGTACCACTCCTAGGTATATACCGTAGGAACACAAAAATCCCTTCCTTACACCTATATTTATTGCAACATTATTTACCATAGCAAGAATCTGGAAGCAACCAAGATGCCTTTCAACAGCCGAATGGCTAAAGAAACTGTGGTACATATACACAATGGAATATTATGCAGCTGTCAGGAGAGATGAAATTTTCCTATACATGGATGTACTTGGACTCTCTTATGCTGAGTGAAATAAGTCAGAGAGAGATAGAAAAACGCAGAATGGTCTCACTCATCTATGGGTTTTAAGGAAAATGAAAGACATTCTTGCAATAATAATTTTCGGACACAAAAGAGAAAAGAGCTGGAAATCACAGCTCACCTCATGAAGCTCACCACAAGGAATGATAAGTTTAGTTCGAGAAATACTACATTCTGGCCTGTCCTAATAATGAGAATATATGAGGGGAATTAAAAGCCTGTCTAGAGTACAGGTGGGAGCTGGGTGGGAGGAGGGAGATTTGGGACATTGGTGAAGGGAATGTTGCACTGGTGATGTGTGGTGTTCTTTACATGACTGAAACCTAAACACAGTCATGTATGTAATCAAGGTGTTTAAATAAAATAAAATATATTATTAAAAAATAAAATAAAATACACAAATAGAAAATGGAAAGAATTCTCAAAATAAGTAAACAGATGACAATAAATCTTTGGGATAAATTGAACAAGAACAACATAACAATCATAGGGGTCTTTGAGAGACAGGAAGAAAACCCCTATGAAGAAGCAACTGTCAAATAATAAAAAATATTAAAAAAAAGAAAAAAGAAAAATAAAGGCTTAGGATGCAAAAAAATTTAAAAAAAGAAAGAAAAAAAAAAGAAGCAACCGTTAAAGAAATCATAGCTCAGAAGTTCTAAGAGCTATAGAATGCATGAACCCACATTCAAGATGCCCAAATAATATCAGGTTACAAGAGACCCAAATAAAAGCACCACATGGCACATCCTAATCACAATGAAAAAAATCACAGATAGATACAGACTACTGAAAGCAGAAAGATCAAAAGGCAAATTACATATAAAGAAGCATCCTGAAGGTTCACAGTATATTTATCACAAGGCACGCTCCAGGCATGAAAGTAATGTTGAGATATAGTGAATGAACTCAATGAAATTAATGCTTCACCAACAATAATTCACCAAACCAGACTTTATTTAGGTTCGAAGGAAGGATACACAGCTTCATGGAGAAAAAAAAACTGCTCAGAAAATTTACAGACTCAAATCCAATTTTAAAAGAGGAACTGACTACTTTAAGTCAATACAGGCACAACAAATAGAACAAATTTTTACAAATCGCATCACAATCCTGTGATACAAAATCCTATTATAAAAATGCTTTGACAATTATCACTATCAATATTATAGCCTAAATGCAATAATTAAAAAACACAGAGTGGCAAAGTAGAACAGAAAAATAAATCCTACATTTTGTTGCCCTCCAAAACACATTTGCAAAATCAATGCAAAAACAGTCTCAATATTAAAGGATTAAGGGCAATCCTTCAAAAACAAAAAACAAAACAAAACAAAACAAAAAACAACTCCCTTAGTATGTTATTGGTGGCCATCCTAATATCTGAAATACAGACTCCAGACTTCAAAAGGTTAAAAAAAGACAGAGAATATCAGTTCTTAATAATCAAGGGATATATACATCAGGAAGAAATCACACTCCTAAGCAAATATGCACTCAGTGATGATCCAGCAAAATAATTAAAACAACTACTAATAATTTTGAAGAAAGAGCAACACTATAATAGTGGTAGACCTTAACAGTGCCCTGCCATCTCTTGAGAGATCAACCAGGTTAACATCAACAATATATTGACTTTGAAGGAGTAATGTAAGAGTGGGGTTATTATACATATATAATATTTTTCATCTCCCAAACTGAGAATACTTTGTTGTCAAAGCATGTGAAACATTATCCATAGTAGGCAAGATGCTGGGACATAAGCATACCTCCATAAAATCAAGAAGATATAAATCATGTCAATTATGTTCATCAACCATGATGCACTCAAATAGAAGTGAATTACAAGCAGAAATGGAGGAACAACTATAACTCCTGGAAATTAAACAGTTCATTGCTGAACAAGAAATGCATCAGATATTAAATAAAAGAGGAAGTAAAAGATTTCTGGAAACAAATGAGATTGATAAAATGAATTATCATATTTTATTAAATACAGCAAAGCATACTAAGAGGAAAAGTTATACTTTGTAAGAATCAATCAGGATTAATAGGCCTACATAAATAATTTAACAATAAAGCTGTATATATTGGGAAAGGATCACTAAATGAGCCAAAAGTAGGCAATTATAAGGAAAATATAAAACTTAGAGCAGAAATTAATGAACTGACACCCCAAAACAAACCGAAAGATCAATGTATACAAGAGTTGCTTCTTTAAAAATATAAAGATCAATAAACAATTAGCAAGACTCACAAAGAAAGGGAGAGAAGCTTAATAAACAGAATCAAAAATGAAAATGGAGATGTTAATAAAGACACTACAGAAATTTAAAGGATAATCTAGATTACTTTTAGGATTTTTATGCAACGAAGCAGGAAAGCTTGGAAGAAATGGGTAAATTTTTGGACTTCTATAAGTTTGACCTTCCAAATTTGAACCACCTTGATCTGCAATATCTGAAGAGACCCGTTGCAAATCAGGAAATTGAAATGGTAATTAAAAGGCTTACCAAAATTAAAAACCCAAGTCTAGAGGAATTCATTAGTGAATTCTTTCAAACCTTTGAAGAGAACTTACTCTCCATCCTTTTTAGGCTGTTCCCAAAAATTGAAGAAACAGAAACACTTTCAAATACTTTCTATGAATCTAAATCAACTTTATACCAATAGCAGAAAGAGACATCAGAAACAAAGAGAATTATAGGCTTAAATCATTCGATGAATACAGATACAAAGATCCTCAACAAAATACTAGCAAATAGAATCCAACAACTCACCAATTATGTTTCACACCATGAACAAGTAGACTTTCTTCCAGGGGTGCAAGAATGATTTAACATATGCAAGTCAATAGATATAATACACCCTATTGTTATAAGAAAAGAAACAAAAGTTATATGGTCCAAATTTATGATGCAGAGAAAATATTTGACAAGATCCACAACCCATTAATGATAAAAAAAAACAACTCACCAAGATGGGAATTGAAGGAACTTTCCTCAGTATTGTCAAAGTCTTTCCAAAAAGCTATTGCAAGCATTTTGCTCAATGAAAAATATTAAAAGCCTTCTCTAAAACGATGGCACAAGACAAGGATCATCCCTCGCCACACATCTATCTATTCGATATAATTCTAGAAGTACTTGTCATAGCAAAAAAAAAAAAAAAGATATCAAACTCATCCACATAGGAAGGAAAGAACTCAAGCTCTTGTCCTTGCAGATGACATAATACTACCTCTAGGAAATCCTAAAGAGTACAATAAGCTTCTAAAAACAATTGACTTGGATAAGGAAGTGGCAGACTAAAATTTATTATACAAAAATTCATGACTTTTCTATACAGAAAATATATTCAAAATAATCTTGCTCACTACTGTGCTTCAGAAAATCAAGTACCTTGGAGTCAACTTAACTAATGAGGTGAAAGACCTATTTAAAAAATTACAAAATACATCTTCAACAAAAAAACAGAGGACAAAAGAAAATGGAAATATATGCCCTGCTCATAGATTGGAAAGATTGACATAATTAAAATGGCAATACTTTCCAAAGCATTGTACATTTTTAATGCAATTCTTGTAAGAATACCCAGGAATTGGCCAAAGAAGTGGATAATATACTCTTGAACTTCATATGGAGCAATAAACTTCCATGAATAAAGCAATTCTTAACCCCCCCAAAAAACAAACAAATAAAAAAAAACATGGGAGGAATAGCTTTGCCCAACTATAAATTGTACTATAAATCAGCAGTTATTAAAAAACATTGTATTGAAATAAAGACAAACACTCAGATCAATGTAGTAGACTTTAATATTTAGAGATGAATACGCAGATTTAAGATCAATCAATCATTAATAAAGAAGCAAAAGTACGAATGGAGAGGGAAAAGCCTCTCAACACATTCTGCTGAGAAAACTGGTCAACTACACGCAAAAAAAATTCAGACCTCTCTTTAATGCCATGTACAAAGGTCAAACCTTTTGTTAAGGGTAGTGTACTCTGTATGGCTGAATATTAATCATGAACAATTTTGTGACCAATGATTAATAAATTATAAAATAATCATTTCGAAATTTATCCGTTTTTGTTTATATATTTTTTAAAATGATATGTTTCAATTTATTATGACTCCATTCAGTGCAAAATTCTGCGTTAATTTTTAGGTATTGACCTCATCAAAGTTGATACTATTAATGTCCTACAAAAGTGAAAACTAAGAAGTGTTATGAAACTTGTGCAGATTAGTAGCAAGTAAAAGAGGTAGGATTTAGAATCTAGGTTCTGTAACTCTACGTTATGATTTTTTTTTCCTTTGGGATGGGAAGCTGGTTCACACCAAGTTGTGTTCTGAACATACCCCTGAGTTTGTGATAATAGGACTCCATTTGTTTTCAAGGAACCAAGACAGTTCTTATTTATTAAATCAGCATTAGTAGAAAGCTTACTCACTGTGTTATATGCTTGATCAAATTCATGCATTCTTTTTTTTGTTTTGTTTTGGTTTTTTTTTCTTGGGTCACACCTGGCAGTGCTCAGGGGTTACTCCTGGCTCCATGCTCAGAAATTGCTCCTGGCAGGCACGGGGGACCATATGGGGCACCGGGATTCGAGCCGATGACCTTTGCATGAAAGGCAAACGCTTTACCTCCATGCTATCTCCCGGGCCCCAAATTCATGGATTCTTAAATATCAAATTATTCTATCATCTCTAACTTTGGGACTGACCTATGACACACAAAGTAGACAAAGCTGAAATCAATAAAGAGAATAAAAATTGTTCTGTGGATAGTCAGATTTGCATTTCCAGTGAAGCAGATTTTCTACTCCCCTATAATTAAAGAAATGTTATGTATTCTGATATTATTTGTTTGAAAATTTGGAAAGTATTACTTGTTAAGCTCACTGAAAACTGTGTTACAATTTCTGTTTCTGTCGGGAAATAACCTCATAGTTTATGAAAATTTAGATCAATCAATGGTCTAAAGTTATTATTCCCTTTACTGTAAATCTGACAATTGGACAAAGCATTAGATATGAAGGTTTCTTGCATAATCTTTATGTATGAGTAATTCCCAGAATAGTTTAAGAAAGATAAAGGAGAATAATAGAATAGAAGGATATGAGAGATTTGAAAACCCTGTATGTAAAAACTGTTGAGAGTGGAGTGCTTGAGCATTTTATTCACACTTTAAGCTTCTAGGAAAAATAATCAGTGGGGATCAACTTGTCTATGGTTATCCAATTGTATTGCTGGCTGGGCAATTTGGTATTTCAGATTTTATTGTGTTTATAAGAACCTTAATACTGTACTTAGAATATTCTCTATAAGCTTTGCTTTATTATTTTGAATGGGAGAACAATTCTACAATGTAGGATAAAATACTAATAGACATTTCTCTCTTTTTATCAAATAGTAATTTATAAGGAATTTAGTTTTGATTAAGTAGAGGGTATTAAATATGTTCCACTAAGGACTATTATGGCTGACACACAAAGAACTATTATGAATGACACACAAATCCTTTATTCATTATTTTTTTTTCACTTTAGCATTTAGGAAGCTGATAATAACCTTCTCAATCTTTGATTTATTTAAAAAATATATGTTTCTTCTGGACTAAGAAAGTAACAATTGTCATTTTACCAAAAGTCTATGATGTATACTTGCTCCTTTTTGCTCTCAGAATATAAACTTAAAAGTTAATATTGGACCATTTACCTAATGTAGTTAGCATTCTAGAAAGTATGATAACGAAAGAATAGTTAAACAATACTTTCATAGCTAAAAGCTGCTATTACAGTCACTTAAGACTCTAAGAACTTCAAATCTCAAATTTCAAGTTATCATAAATGTTAACATAGACAATTTCTAAATTTATTTATTTTTTGGTATTAAAATAATGATATATTTTCCTTTTATCCAAGCTTCCTATGAGTATGATGACCTTCAGTTTATTGTCCAAATGAGACACTAATTTAAGCAAAAATCTTTCATTAATATTTACACTATAGGTATCAAACATGAATATTCAAGTAAATGTTGGTATGTGACATGGAATGGTTGCTCTAGACATATATTAATATGTGTTTAGAGAATTTAGAAGCCTTTAAATTCAAAATATTTTGAAATGCAATATTGTTTTCTTCCCAGAAGGGTGTTGAGAGTACATTAAGTAGTAATGGTATAGTAATGGTATTTAACTTTAGGTGGTTTCTCTAGAAGTCTAGGTTTCAGATTTCAAGTTTGCAAACATAACTGTATTATTTGTTTATTTTATTGCAGTATGTTGGTTTTAAAATTCCCCTTGTTCTTTTTATGACATATTCTACCATTGCAGAATAGAATAATCCAAAAAAAGTAAAACATGAAATATGAACAGATTAGAATATTCAGTCTCAACTTCTTTCTAGAATTATTTACTTTGAATTGGAATGGATAGGTCTATGAAACTTATCTATAACAAAGATTGCAAATTGATTACTTCTGTTCATGACTAAAAATTATTTCTTTTTTTTAACCTTTAAGGAACCTATGAACAAGGCTTCATCTAGAGTTTTTACATCCCCCTTTTTATTATTTTTAAATCTGTATTCCATTTAATGCATACTCCAAATAATTTAATCACCTATTGAAATATTGTTGCATTTTTGAACTGTCATCATTTTTATCAAATGTCTTTGAAAATAACAAATAATAGTATTTATAATTGCATTACAAAGGAATAATATTTTCAAAACACATATCTTAATTATGTAACTATAAACTTATTGAAAATAGGACTGTGACTGAAAGGAGCCATTTTCATCTCAGATCAGTACACCCCAAAAAAGAGAATGCCAGTGAAGTAAACAGAGAGACATGGACAGTAGGCTCTGTTTGGACTCAGAGTAGTCATTTACATTCTAGATCAGTGCACCCTGAGAAGAGCACACTTTTTCTAGTCAATGAGCCCCACTATCACACATAAACTAACAACACACCAAAAAGGTCACAATGGGAAAACAACACAGACTTCACCACACTAAGTGAATAAAAATAGTAGTTCTAAAGACACAGCTAACATCATCCACCTATACAACCTCTGTTATAGGAACTTTAGAGAGGAAATGTTAAGGATGTACAAAGAACTCATGGTTCAGAGAAACCATGGAAAGGATACCCAATAAGTCTCAAGAAGATATGGGAGTAGAAAGTAAAAAAAATTCTGGCTCAAATGACAAAACAGAAAAACTTGATAGGCAAAATAAAAAAAATACTGAAAGGTCTCAATGACAGAGTGATATTTGCTAAAAACAGAATGAGTGAGCTGAAAGATGAGCTTTGTAAAATCTCTATATAATTATATATATAATATATTAATATAGGGGCCCGGGAGATAGCATGAAGGTCATCAGTTCGAACCACGATGCCCCATATGGTCCCCCGTGCCTGCCAGGAGCAATTTCTGAGCATGAAGCCAGGAGTAAACCCTGAGCGCTGCTGGGTGTGACCCAAAAACCAAATATATATATATATATATATATATATATATATATATATATATATATGGCAGGAAAAAGTCTTAAAGGAACAGAAGATGAAAACAAAATCTCAAAATAAATAAACTGAAAATAGATATTTGGAATAAATTAAACAGAAACCATCTAAGAATCAGAGGTGTCTCAGAGAGACAGGAAGAAAACCCCTATGAAAAAGTAACAGTCAAATAAATAATTGCTGATAAATTTCTAGAGCTGAGGAGTGTACATCCACAACCTGGACAGTCAAAGAGTATCACCTAAAAGAGAAACATATAAAAGCAACCACAAGGCACATTCTAATCACAATGATGAAAACCACAGATAGATACAGAATACTGAAAGCAGCAAGATAAAACAAAATTTCATACAAAGAAGCATTCTTAAGATCCATAGTAGATTTATCACAAGGCACCCTCCAGACACAAAAGTAGCAGTGGTACATAGTGAAAAAACTCAATGAAATAAATGCCTCACCAACAATACTTCACCCCGCCAGACTTTCATTTTGGTTGAAAGGAAGGATACACAGTTTTTTGGAGAAAAAAAATCCATCTCGAGAAATCTATAGACGCAAAGCAAATCTTAAAATGAGAACTGAAGGGTCTACTTTAAGCAAGACAGACACCACAAACACACCAAACTTCTACAAAAACAATGGCACAAAATCCCATGGCAGTCTACTCTTTCAATATCAACAAACTAAATGCAACAAATAGAAGCACAGTGTGACAAAGTGGATCAGGAAAAAAAATGCAACATTTTACTGCCTTGATGAACATAGATGCAATGATCCTCAACAAAATACTACTGAATAGGATTTAGTAGAATTGACATAATTATAATGGCAATATTTCCCCCAAACATTCATGATTTAATGATTTCATGATTCAAAAACTAAAGAATGTTAATACACCATTACCAAATTGACTTTATCCTAGTGTGTAAGAAAGGTTTAACCTATGCAATTCATTCAGCATGATACACTGCATCATTACAATAAAATAATCATATGATATTAGCAATAGATCCAGATAAAGCATTTGACAAGCTCCAGCACTCATTCATGAAAAAAAAATTTCTACTAGTTGGGAATTCTACAATATAGCCAAAGACATTTACCACAAGCCCATAACAAATATTATACTCAGT
This sequence comes from Crocidura indochinensis, assembly GCA_004027635.1. Classification (NCBI taxonomy): domain Eukaryota; kingdom Metazoa; phylum Chordata; class Mammalia; order Eulipotyphla; family Soricidae; genus Crocidura; species Crocidura indochinensis. The sequence continues at coordinate 3,335 of PVKC010040626.1, read as the reverse complement.
GGAGGAGAATCTAAAATCCTTTCCTCAAAGTTCAGGTTACAAACAAATTTACATACTCTCACCATTTCTATTCTAGTTAATACTAGAATTACTTGTCATAACAATTATGCAAGAAAACACATCAAGTACATGCACATAGGAAAGCAAGAAGTCAAGCTCGAAATGTTTGATATTATATTTACAAAATTCTAAAAACCAAAGAGCTCCTAGAAAAATGTAGCTTTGAATAGCAAAGTGTCAGTCTACAAAATTAATATGGAAAAGTCCATGACTTTTTTGCCAGGGAGTGCCAGAGCTTTTCTACATACAAATCATGAAAGAATAGAAATATTTTAAAAATTTCATTCTTAATTATGCAGAAAAAACCCTTGGTATCAACTTAACCTGAAGAGGTGAAAGATCTCCACATAGAAACTGCAAAACACTACTTCAAAAATTACACAGGACTCAGGAAATGAAAACATATCCTCCTTCTGTACTGGGAGGATTGACATAATTATAATGGCAATATTTCCTCCAAACATTCATGATTTAGTGCAAGTCCTATAAAAATACCAGTGATATTTGTCTAAAATATATCAAACACTTCAGAAATTAATATGTGGTGATGAATATCCACAAACTAATAAAGCATTCCTTGGGAAATGGGAATGGGAGACATCACTTTCCCAAACTTCAATTGTACTATAAAATGGTGTTTATTAAATAGCATGGTACTGGAATATAGACAATCCATAAAATCAATGAAATAGACTTGAATATTCTGAAACTAACTATAATGTGTATTATAATTAGACTTATATAAAGGAACAAGAAATACAAAGTGGAGCAAATAGTGGTGTTGGGAAAACTAGTCAACTATGTGAACAAAATAGAACTCAGGCCTCTCTTCAATGTCATGCTCAAAAGTAAAATATAATGGATTAAATATCTTGAATGGCATGGAATCATAAGATACTTAGAGGAAAATGTAGGCAGAAAATTCTATGACACTAAAGACATGCTAAAGATATTTTCAAGGATGAAACATACTGGCTAAGCATGTGGAGCAAAGATAAAGCAAGGCAATACATAAATTAAGAAGTTTCTGCAACTTGAAGGAAATTGTGACCAGGATATAAAGATTACCAACAGAATGGGAGAAACTATTCACACAATATTCATATGATAAGGGGTTATTATCTCAGATATACATGGCACTGGTAGAGCTTTACAATCACACACACACACACACATACACACACACACATTTAATCCTATCCAACAATTGGAAAAAGAAATCAACAGACATTTCCTCAAAGAAGAGAGCCAGTTGGCTAAAAGACACATGAAAAAAATGCTCCACATTATTAGTCATCCAGAAGATGCAAATCAAAACAATAATAAGATATCATCTTAAACCACATAACAGGTACACATCACAAAGATCAAGAACAGCCAGTGCTGGCACAATTGCAGGAAGATAGGGACTCTATTCATTGTTGATGGAAATGTTGACTGGCCCAACATTTTTGTAAAACTACATGGATCACCTTCAAAAAAATACTATAATTTGAGCTTTTATATGACCTAGAAATACCATTCGTAGAAATATACCCCAGAAACTCAAAAACAATGCAGAAAAGCCATCCGCATTTCTATGTTTATTACAACCTTCATCTAAATAGCCAAAATCTGGAAATATGCCTGAGAATAAATGAGTTGATAGAGAAACTGTGGTACATCTACACAATGGGATAGTAACACCATTTCTAAAAAATGAAATCATAAAATGTACTTATACATGAATGGATATGAAATTATTTTGCTGAGCAAAATGAGTCAGAGAGACGGATAGACATAGAATTATAGTACTCACTAGTTGGTTATCAAAAATGGTAGCATGGTAACAATATATATGCATAGACAAAAATGATGAGGACCAGGAATACCAATTCATGGTAGGAAGCTAGCCATAAATAGCACAGGAGTGGAATTAGGCCTGAGAATGGACCACTATGATAGTGATAGATGGAAATGATCACTTTGGAAAAGAATTGGATGCTAATAGGAGATAAAGTGATATGCATAATACCCTTTCAGTAACAATATTGCAAACCATAGGGAAAAAGGAAGAAGATATATATCTTCTATATATCTCTGTATATATAATATATACATATATATTGTAATATAATTACTATATTATATAATATAATTGTTATATTATAATATATAATATATACAGAAAGAGAGGAAGAAAAAATATTTCTACCAGGGTAGTCAGAGAAAAACTGGCGACTTTTGGTGGCGGTCAATGTGCACTTGTCAAGGGTGTTAAATATTGTATGACTAAAACTCCATCATTTGGAAAAAAACCAAATTTTTTATGAAAAATCTGTACAATGGTTAAATAAATACTTAAATAAAATAATGTTTTGACAAAATAAAATATACACTGGACTTTTTCCACTTTGGCAAAGCCTGTGTTTTCTCTAGCAAGGTGGCAGGCTACAAAACTAACACACAGAAATCAATGGCCTTTTTATACACAATAATGATAGGGAAGAGAAGGAAGTTGAGAAGGTAATTCCATTCACAATAGTACCACACAAACTCAAATATCTTGGTGTCAACTTGACCAGAGACGTGAAAGATCTATACAAAGAAAACTATAAAGCCCTGCTCCAAGAAATAAGAGGGGACACACGGAAATGGAAATACATACCGTGCTCATGGATTGACAGGATTAACATCATTAAAATGGCAATACTCCCCAAAGCATTATACAGATTTAATGCAATCCCTATAAAGATACCCATGACATACTTCAAAGAAGTGGATCACACACTTATGAAGTTCATCTGGAACAATAAACACCCTCGAATAGCTAAAGAACTCCCAGGGAAAAAGGAAAATGGGAGGCATTACTCTCCCCAACTTTAAACTCTACTACAAAGCAATAGCTATCAAAACAGCATAGGATTGGAATAAAGACAGACCCTCAGATCAGTGGGATAGGCTTGAGTTCTCAGACATAGCCCTCCAGACATATAATCAACTAATTTTTGACAAAGGAGCAAGAAATCCTAAGTGGAGCAGAAAAAACCTCTTCAACAAGTGGTGCTGGCAGAACTGGTTAGCCATTTGCAAAAAAGCGAATATAGACCCCCAGTTAACATCATGTACAAAGGTAAAATCCAAATGGATTAAAGACCTTGATATCAGACCTGATACCATAAGGAATATAGAACAACACATTGGTAAAACACTCCATGACATTGAGATTAAAGGCATCTTCAAGGAGCAAACTGCACTTTCCAAACAAATGGAAGCAGAGATCAACAGATGGGAAT
>PVKC010040625.1:0-12308 GCA_004027635.1 Crocidura indochinensis | reverse complement strand
TCTTTCTTTCTCTCTCTCTTTCTTTCTTTCTTTCTTTCTTTCTTTCTTTCTTTCTTTCTTTCTTTCTTTCTTTCTTTCTTTCTTTCTTTCTTTCTTTCTTTCTTCTTTCTTTCGGTTTTTGGGCCACACCCGGCAGTGTTCAGGGGTTACTCCTGGCTCCATGCTCAGAAATTGCTCCTGGCAGGCACGGGGGACCATATGGGACACCGAGATTTGAACCGATGACCTTTTGCATGAAAGCAAACGCCTTACCTCCATGCTATCTCCCGGGCTCCAACTTTTTTAAAGAATCATTCTAAGGACTTCTGTATTAGGGAAAAGCTAGTGATGGGATATCCTGAATGTCAAAAGAAACTAGTACTGTGACTAGTTCAGTTGCATTTGCTACAAAGCCACCATACTCATTACCTCCAAGAATCTACTGTGAAGGAAGAGGTACCAGTTGCTGTAGAACATGATAATATTTTTAAATTAATAAAATGTTTAAAAAGAACATGATAAGTAATAAGGTTATTTATTAGAAAAAATGATTGCTATAAGAAAAGGTAGCAACTGAGATGTAACTGCATTATATATGAGGTTTTTAACTAATTTTTCTTTTGTTATCAAGCAAACATAACAAGGGTACAATTTAATTACTGACACAGACTAAAATCTTCTTTCATCTCAGAACATTCCATCTAGCTGACTCTGTCTTTGAAGTAAATTGCCAAATTTTCAAATACAGATTTAAAATAAGAATAATAATAATAATATCTTGGGGTTGGAGAGATATCACGGAGGTAAGATGTTTGCCTTGCATGCAAGTCGATTGTTCAAATTCCAGCATCCTATATGGTCCCCTGAGCCTGCCAGGAGTGATTTCTGAGCATAGAGCCAGGAGTAACCCCTGAGCGCTGCCAGGTATGACCCAAAAACCAAAAATAATAATAATAATAATAATAATAATAATAATAATAATAATATATTTAGGGGCTGGAGAGATAGTACAGCAGTAGGGCATTTGCCTTGAACGCAGCCGATCCAGGATGGATGGTGGTTTAAATTCTGGCATCACATATGGTCCCCCTGTACCTGCCAGGAACTATTTCAGAGCACAGAGTCAGGAGTAAGCCCTGAGCACCGCCAGGTGTGACCCAAAAACCAAATAATAATTAATAATAATAATAAAAAGAAGTTTATTTAAGCACCATGATTACAAACATGTTTGTAGCTAGTTGGTTTCAGTCATAAAAAGAACACCACTTTCACCATACATTTCTACCACCAGTGCTCCCCATCTCCCACCTCCCCCATCCCCTGCCTGCATTCCAGACAAACATTCTACTTCTCTCACTCACTACCACTGACATGTTAGTTTTTAGTGTAGTTCTTTCTCTAACTGCACTCACTGCTCTTTGTGGTAGGCTTCATATCGTGAGCCAGTCCTTCCAGCCCTCATCTCCATTATCTCTGTGTATTATTACAATAACATATTTTCTTTTTTTTAAACTTTATTTATTGATTGATTCATTTATTGATTGGTTTCTGGGCTGTTTCTGAGCCACATCCAGTGACACTCGGGGGTTACTCCTGGCTCTGCACTCAGCAATGGCTCCAAGCAGACTGGTGAACCATGTGGGATGCTGAGAATAGAACCAGGTCCCTCCCGGGTGGGCCACATGCAAGGCAAATGCCCTACTGCCGTGCTATCTCTCTGGCCCCTTTTATTTTTTTAAATACCATAGATGAGTGAGACTATTCTGTGTCTATCTCTCCCCCTCTGATTTTTCCATTCAGCATTATAGTTTCCATGTTCATCCATGTATAGGAAAATTTTATGACTTTATCTCTCCTAATGGCTGCATAGTATTCCATTGTGTTTATGTACCACAATTTCTTTAGTCATTAATCTCTTAAAAGGCATCTGGGTTGTTTCCAGATTCTGGCTACTGTAGATAGTGCTACACTGAATATAGGTGTACTGAAAGCGTTTTTGTATTGTTTTTGTGTTCCTGGGGTATATCCCTAAAAGTGAATCATATGGAAGATCAATTTCCAGTTTTTTGAGGAAAATCCATATTGTTTTCCCGAAAAGCTGAACTGGGTGGCATTCTCATCAGCACTGAATGAGAGTTTTCTTTCTTGTACTTGTTCTTTGTGATGTGTACCAGTCTGTGGCTCGAGATGGCACCTCATTGTTATTGTTATTTTGATTTGTATCTCCCTGATGATTATTGATGTGGAGCATTTTTTCATGTGTCTTTTGGCCACTTGTATTTCTTCTTTGAGGAAGTGTCTGCTAATTTCTTCTCCCCATTTTTTGATGGGATTAGTTTTTTATTTCTTATTTTCTGATGTACCTTGTACGTCTCCATTTCCACTTGTTTGAAAAGTGCACTTTCCTCCATGAAGATATCTTTAGTCTCAATGTCATGGAGTGTTTTACAAATATGTTGTTCTATATATGTATCTGTATATATGTATTAAGGTCTTTAATCCATTTGGATTTGACCTTTGTGCATGGTTTTAGATGAAGTCTGAGTTCACTTTTTTTTGCATGTGGCTAACCTGTTTTTCCAACACCAGTTGTTGAAGAGGCTTTCCTTGCTCCATTTTGTATTTCTTGTACCTTTATCAAAGATTAATTGATTGTATGTCTGGGGAACATCAAATACAGATCTTTAAATCTAAATAACTCTGAGTGTGGTCAAAATACAGGAAATTTTATAGGTAAATTTTTTTAAATTTTTTTCTTTTTACTATGGTTTAGAATTCAGTGGTCCTCAAACTACGGCCCGCGGGCCACATACTGTATTTGTTCTCATTTTGTTTCTTCACTTCAAAATAAGATATATGCAGTGTGCATAGGAAGTTGTTCGTAGTTTTTGTTTTTACTATAGTCCAGCTTCCAATGATCTGAGGGACAGTGAACTGGCCCCCTGTTTAAAAAGTTTGAGGACCCCTGGTTTAGATAATAAGAATGCAGCAATGCTAATGTCTATAATATTAATATACAAAATTATTGCACATATCCCCACCACCAAATTTCCTATGATACCACCACCATCACTGTCCCTATATAATCTTTGGTCTGCCTTCACCCTTACCCATCTCTAACCCCACCAATGCTTAGTAATCAGTTATTTAGGACCATTGTATCTTAGTAATTGTATTTTAGTAATCTAGGACCATTGCTTTATGCTGTCTCATATCCTTTTTACATCTGTTCTATCTTCTATAGGAATGTAAGATTATCCTTTTTTGTCTTTCTCCTTCTGACCTATTTTTACTTAAGATGATACTGTATGGACAAAATTTATAAATGCAGGCTGAAGTAATAGTACAGTGGATAGTGTATTTGCCTTGCACACAGCTGACCTGGATTTAATCCCTGTCATCCCATATGGCCCCTCAGCCTGTCAGAAGTATTCTGAGTGCAGAGCCAGGAGTAACCCCCAAGCATATCTGGGTGTGGCCCCAAAACAAAAATTGTAATAGATGCTTTTGGTGTTTATTTTATAAATAATTGTGGTACCAGATGCCTTAAATTATTTACTAATCATATCCTATCAATCTGGTCTTAAACTTCCATTTCATGTGAGTTGCATGCAAGTAGGATGGTTATTTTGCTGGGAGGCTTATTGGGGTGTTGAGGTGATACCAGGATATGATTCAGGTTTAGTAATAGCTGGCAGAGATCAAAGTACTGTGATTTCTTTTAGAAGCCTCACTTTTTAAGGCAGTTTCCCATTAAGGTTGATATATGAGTTCTGCAGGCAGTCATCGTGGGCTTAACCAGCCAAATAGAGGACATGAAAAATCTATGACTCCAATCCCCTTGCTGTTCATTCTGATGAGATACAACTTCAAGCAAATCAATTCATTGAACATCTTACTCCAGGAAGCTGGTACTTACTTCTTTGGGAAATCTATGATTGCTGACAAGTCAGGATGTACTGAGCACATCAATAAATCCAATAACCATATTAATGTTGGAGAGAGGAAATGGACACATTTTTCTGGAGAAGACGGATGAATGACTGACCAATAAATCCATTAAAAAACTGCTTATCATCACGTATTATCAGGAAAACTCAAAATAGGATGGCAATAAAATATGAACTTACACAGCGAGAGGAGATATATCAGAAAGTATACGAACAAACTGTGCTGCTGTAATTGTGGTAAGAAGAAAATCTGATCTGCAACTGGTAGGAATGTTATCTAGCTCAGTACCTATGGAAAACATATGGAGATTCCTTAAAAATTAAGAGAGCTATCATATGGCATGGCAATTCTACTGCTTAGATGTAAAAACATTCACTCAAAAAGGTACATGATGCACAGCTATGTTCATTGAAGTATTTAGCATGATACCTAGTTATGGAAACAACTCAGTGTCCAAGACAGAGAATGGATGATGAAGCTGTGAACTATAAATACTATGTATATTCAAGGAATGATGAAACCATACAATTAGCTTCACTTTGGATAGAACTGGAGGATCTCATGTTAAGTGGAATAAGTCTAGGACAAGAACAAATACCAGATATTCTCACTAATTTCTTATATAAGAATATGTCTAGAGAATGCTACATAGCAAAGGTGGGCAAAACCTTTCCATTTTGTCTCTAGATTATAGAAACAATAACTCCAAGTGGTAGATCTGGAACAGTAGAAGTTTAGCAAAAGGCTGTAGGAGCTGGGAGTCCTGTGAACAGTTTCTCCAGCAATGCAGCAGTGACCAGCAGGAGCAATCTGACAGGGTTGATGGCAGCAGTCTCCTAGTCCCCCCCCCCCCCCCACTACCAGAACTTCAACTTTTGCTTTGTATACCCAGGGCCAACTGTCATTCTGCTGCAGTTACAAGGGGTGGTTTTCTGATAACTATGCCCTTTAAGAGACAGTAACACTCTTATGGCTGACCAGACGCCATAAGTGTCTCTGTTTCCTTATTCCAAAGAGATAAAGGGTGCTAGAAAGCAAGGGGATAAAAAAGGTCTGGAAGTAATATATGGGCACGTGTTAGGAACCCAGGTGCTTGTGGTGTAGAAGTGAGGTATCATGTATATCTAAACCATTAGACCCAACACAACTAAAAGCAAGGCATCTAAACTTCAATAATTAAACTCTAAAGATCTTTCTGTCAAGTATTCAGGACAGTAAAGAATATGTCAAACAGATAGAAGAGGCAGGGCAAAATCCTTAAGGAACTATGTGAAGCAGCAGGAGGCTAGTGATGTTTGTCTGTGCTTGGGGCTTGAGAAGAATCTGGTATTGATGAAGGGGGATCATAGGGTAGTATTATTAGGGGTGGTAACATTGCATGTCTGAAAACCTAATTATGAACAACAATACCAATTGTCAATGGCAATTATTTCAAATTTACTGATTAAACCCTTTTGTTATACATGCTGTGATCTTACAACAAACCAGATTAATTAAATATCCTATTATATGGGAGGACCAAGAGATGACCAAACATCGTGGTTCTTAGGCATCATATATGGTGCTGGGAATCCAAATTGGACCAGAACCCTACCCACTGTACTCTGGCTCCAATCTCTCAGTATTTTATTTTAGGAAAGTCATGCTGCAGAATTTTGCCATGCATCCTTCTGTGAGTTACAACTTGCAGTAACTATTTTTTGAGGGGAATTCAAAATGTGATAAAAAGAGAAGTAAGTTGTATTAGAACATTTTTCAGAGTAATACTTATAGACTTATTCTGAATGAAAATGGCCATCAGACTGTTTTGAGTGACTGTCTCATCAACTAGAGGTTTAGTTTCAGTTTTTTTTTGGGGGGGTGGTCACACCCAGCAGTACTCAGGGGTTACTCTTGGCTCCATGCTCAGAAATTGCTCCTGGCAGGCATGGGGGACATATGGGGCACCGGGATTAGAACGATGACCTTTTGCATGAAAGGCAAACGCCTTACCTCCATGCTATCTCCCAGGCCCCTAGTTTCAGTTTTTATGTAATTTGTGCAGAATATTGTTAGACATTTCACAAATTGTCACTTCATTATTGCTTAGGCTCATGCTAATCTTCTCTGGATTATTCCAATTTTTGTTAAAAATAGCACATGAGGGCTTATCTTGAAATATTAAACTGTATAAAACTATGCATATCCTACATTGTATATTGCTTTTCTTTTAAAGATAAATGACTAATATCATTATATTACCTAAGTAAATTAGATGTTAATAGAGTCAGTCCTATGAGTCCTATAACTGTAAGAACTCAAATTAACTAAGAAGTGAATGCTACACCTAATTGCTATGCTTAATGTACATTAGCTATTAATTTCAGGCACCATGATTTACGATATTGTTTATGACAAAATTTCATGCATATACCTTTCTTGTGTGTGTGTGTGTGTGAGTGTGTGTGTGGTTTTTGGGTCACACCCGGCAGCACTCAGGGGTTACTCCTGGCTCTATGCTCAGAAATCGCCCCTGGCAGAAACGGGGGACCATATGGGATGCCAAGATTCGAACCACTATCCTGCATGAAAGGCAAATACCTTACCTCCATTCTATCTCTCCGGCTTCTGCATATACCTTTCTAATATCAAATCCTCCATCATAGTATTCCCTCCACCATTGTTTCGGGGTCCTCTCCCAGTAATTCCCATGGTTTTTTTGTTTGTTTGTTTGTTTTGGTTTGGTTTGGTTTGGTTTGGTTTTTGGGTCACACCCGGTAGTGCTCAGGGGTTACTCCTGGCTTCATGCTCAGAAATTGCTCCTGGCAGGCACGGAGGACCATATGGGACACCGGGATTCAAACCGATGAGCTTTTGCATGAAAGGCAAACACCTTACCTCCATGCTATCTCCCGGGCCCCAGTAATTCCCATGTTAAGCTCAGATCTATCGACCAGTTCTTAGATTCTGTTACCTTTGGTCATTTATTACCTTCTTATGTTTTATTAGTAGTCCACATATGATAGTGATCATTCTGTATCAGTCCCTTTTCTTCTGCCTGACTTCACTCACTATGATACTCTTCAGGTCCATCCACTTAGCAGCAAATTGAATGATTTTGTTTGCTTGATAGCTGAGTTTGTATCTTGTGTATATATAATTATTTACCCAGGGGCCAGAGCCATAGTACAAGTGTTAAGGTTTCTGCCTTGCCAGCACTAGCCTAGGAAGGATCACTGTTTGATCCCTTGACGTCCCATATAGTCCCCCAAGCTGGGAAAGATTTCTTCGTGCATAGCCAGGAGTAACCCCTGAGCATCATTGGGTGTGACCCCCTAAAAAATTATTTACTCAGTCATTTGTCAACAGCTGTTTGTATGTTGCTTATTTAAGAGATTCTTAAATAAGGTGTTAATATTCACACTCTTGCTCATAGAAGCTAATCAAGAAAATTGCATGAGGCAGAAGGAGGAAACAATTTTTTTTTCAAGTTTACTATTAGAAAGAATTCTTGGGGCCCGGGAGATAGCATGGAGGTAAGGTGTTTGCCTTTCATGCAAAAGCTCATCGGTTCGGATCCTGGTGCCCCATATGGTCCCCCGTGCCTGCCAGGAGCAATTTCTGAGCATGGAGCCAGGAGTAACCCCTGAGCACTGCCGGGTGTGACCCAAAAATCACACAAAAAAAAAAAATAGAAAGAATTCTTTAACTACTTAGAACTAGCTATGTAATGGCTTTGTCTCATTCACTCAACAAATATTGGTTTTACTTCAGATACTGATATATGTGCTTCGGACATGTAAGTGAATAAGACAAACAAAATCTATGTCTTCTTGGAGTTTACATTCTAGTGAGGGTTGGAGAGGACAACAAAAATAATTTAAAACATCATAAATATTAGACTAAATTTATTACAGACTATAAAGTGTTATAGAAAATAGTCAAGGTGGGGCCAGGCGGTGGCGCTGGAGGTAAGGTGCCTGCCTTACCGTGCTAGCCTTGGATGGACCGCGGTTCGATCCCCCGTGCCCCATATGGTCCCCCAGGTCAGGGGTGACTTCTGAGCGCATAGCCAGGAGTAGCCCCTGAGCGTCATTGGGTGTGGCCCAAAAACCCCAAAAAAAGAAAATAGTCAAGGTATGATCAGAGTTTTGGGTATGCAGGAAGGACAGTTTACAATTTTTAAAGGGTAAACAGATTCATTCCAAGGAGCAATGACATTTGAATAAAGATTTGCAGGAAGGAAAGAAGTTAGCCAAGTGGATTATTTGGGGAAAGAATATGTCAAACAGATGGAAGAGGCAGGGCAAAAGCTCTAAGGAACTATGTGAGGCTAGCAGGAGACTAATGGTGTTTGTCTGTGCTTGGTATGCATTGAGATTGGCAGAAGATGGAATGGAACGGGGGATCAGGTTCTGCATGTAGATGGTCTCTTGGGCAAGTAGACTGAGAGGAATGAGAACATTGGGGCAGACTGCATGCAGAAGAGTGTTATCCTGAGTTACGATTTAGAAAGACAATTCTTGTTGAGCTGGAAAGTCTCTTTAAAGGCACTTTGGAAACCAGATGACCAAGTGGGTGGTTGTAGCAACAATTTGGGCAAGAGATAATGATGACTCAAACAGGACAGTAGCTGTAGGAGTGGAGAGAAGTGGTGTGAGGGGGAGTGGTCAACATAGGGTATTTTTGTCCTAGAGAACAGGAAGGGTGAACTTTCTATCTACTGAAGTGGGGGGGGGGAATCTTTGATGAGATAAGATTGTGGGAGAAGACAAGAACATAGCTTTTAAACATGTTGTTTGGGGGGCTGAAATGACAATGACAATGATAATACAGTGGGTAAAGCATTTGCCTTGTAATAAAACTAACCCAGCACGACATAGGGCTCCCTGAGCCATTCCAAAGAGTCAAAAATAAGTCATGACTCAAAAACCAAAAAAAAAAAAGGGGTGGCCCGGGAGATAGCATGGAGGTAAGGCATTTGCCTTTCATGCAAAAGGTCATCGGTTCAAATCCCGGTGCCCCATATGGTCCCCCGTGCCTGCCAGGAGCAATTTCTGAGCATGGAGCCAGGATTAACCCCTGAGCACTGCCGGGTGTGACCCAAAAACCAAAAACCAAAAAAAAAAAAAAAAATGGAAAAACAAAAAGAATATATAGAGACTGGAGTGGTAGCACAGCGGTAGAGCTTTGCCTTACACACTGTTTACCCAGGACAGATTCGGATTTGATTTCCAGCATCCCATATGGTTCCCCCGACCCCAGCCAGGAGTGATTTCTGAGTGCAGAGCCAGGAGTAACTCCTGAGCGCCACTGGGTGTGACCCAAGAAACCAAAATAAATAAATGTGTTAACTTTTAAATGCCTAGAAACAGCCAAGTGGACATACCAAGTAGATACTTGGATTTAAGAATTCAGGACAGGGGCCAGAGAAATAGAATGGATGTAGGGCGTTTGTCTTGCATGCAGAAGGACGGTGGTTCGAATCCCAGCATCCCATAATGTCCCCAAGCCTGCCAGCAGTGATTTCTGAGCGTAGAGCCAGGAGTAACCCCTGAGTTCTGCTGGATGTGACCCACAAACCCAAAAAGAAAAAAAAAATGTTCAGGAGAGATGACAGCCATTGGATAGCATCTATGTGTACTGTCAGATAAAGGAGTTTATTAAGAAAGTTGGTACAGGGAAAGAAGAAGAAAACCAAGGCCTAATCCCTGAGATGCTCATGATTACTGGGCTTTGGAAAAGAGAAAGGACTAAAATGAAGGCTGAGAAGGAGTAAGCAGGAAGACAGGTAAATGAAAAAAAAAAGGGGGGGGGGTATTATGGAACCAAAGTGAAAAAGTCCATTGAAAAGGAGGGATTGATGGAACCACGAAATGAAAATTTGAACCTCATTGTAGAATATCATCTATCTCTGGGTCTGAGCTATATATAATACAGGCAATCGTCTTGTATATGACAGCCCTGCGTTGGGCTCTCAGCACACCATATGATCCCCTAAGAGGCCTTCCAGGAGCGCAGAACTAGGTGTAAACCTTATGCACCTCCTGCTGTGCTTTGACCTAACCCTGCCCCCCTACCCCAAACAAGCATCAGCCTCAAAGGTTTAAATGAAAGATCTCTAGAAATAGTTGGCCACAACACCTGACGCCAGAAGTCTCCAAAGATATTCAATACTCTTTCTTACACCTCTGCAAAAGCCTTCATTTTAAAACTGGGCAGACTAACCCCTAGGAGGCGCTCAAGGCCTTCCATCTCCCTTAGTACTGCTCTGCCTACCTAAGACCTTACTTTCACGGTTGGAGAGATGATGTCTCAGGACCTGGAGCACATCTTTTGTGCATGGGAGGCGCTAGAGCCCCACCAAGTATGACACGCTCCAATAAAGAGATCTCAGTTCAATGTAAGACAAGCTAGTCCCTCATTAGCAAGCTGAGCCATTAGTCACTTAGACAAAATCCAATGTGCTCTCTCAGATTTCAATGTGGATTATAATGTACTAAGGAACTTGCTACATTGTCTCCAGGAGGCTGATTCGCAGGAAAGGAAGGAGAATCTTCATTTTTCAAGAGCAGGGGATTCCAATCTGGGCATGGGAGAAATGGAAGATAATGATGAACACATTTCCATTTCCACTTTTCTTCACAGAACCTTAGAATGGCTTTTGTTTCTCTTGTCCTTTCACTGTTTCCTTCCTTGTAGTAAATGTACTGAGAAATGCTGGTTGTCTTGAGGAACTTCAGGTTCTTAAAAATCAAATTGGTTCTGCAAAAAGTGCAGCTGGCTATGGGCTTGTAATGGTTTTTAATCTGTCCAAATCATAGTCACCCACCAGATTTTTTTTTTTTTTTTGGAGAGAGCTGAAAATAGTTATCCTGCCCAGTGTTTTAATAAGAAGACAAGAAATCTTCAAAATTCCCGAATAGCAAAGTTGCTTTTGTCATATGGATTGAAATTTATCATTCACATTGTACCCATCTTTCCTTGTTATCCCACCAAAAAGGAAAGTTGACATTTATTTATGTAGTCATAAGCTGATTTACCTCAAAGTTGAGAAAAAAGGAAGCATTCCCTTGAAAAATATATGACAAAAGTGTCTAGAGTTTTGAGAATAAATATAGTTACACCAATCTTTTCCTTTGGGGGGGGGGGTTATGTGTCATGGTGCTTATTCGATCATGAAGTACTGGGGATTGTACCAGGAACTCACACATTCAATTTTCTAAGACCAAACCACATCCGAAGCACCTAATCCTTTGCTTTTTATTGGCATTATTTACATGATTTTTGCAAGCCTCTATGCTTGCTATCTTTGGTCTAGCTCTTAGTTCAGATGTAAAAAAAAAAATTACCCTTATATTAAAAATGATTTGCTAAACATTTTAGCAAGAAAAAATGAGCCAATGACATAGTAAAATGACTGAATTTTGAAGTTAGATTGACCAAGAAGCAGTCAGATACAAGACTAGCATTGTATAATTCCATTAAAATAAAATTATAGAGATTCCTTTCCTCTTCTGAGAGCGGAAGTCTTCACCAGCATGGGGAATAATAGCAAGGCTTCATGCCAAAGGCCTTTTTACCAAGCTGGGGTGGGGGGTGGGCTGCAGGACTTGGCCTGCCCCCTTTTCTCTCCTTCCACCCTGACTTCAGGACTATCATGGGCACCTGCCCAAGGGGCCAGAGAGGTGGGTGTAGAGAGGAGTTTAAAGGGGACCTCAGGTTTTCCCCAACCCCCACCCTGCACAAGACTGGTGGGTGTGGGGAAGTCGCAGGCAACTTTCCTTCCCACCAGTGTGTATTCTCAAACCTCCCGGGGGCTAATGCCCCTGGGTATAAAGTATAGATAGTTTAATAGGCTATCATAGGGTTTAATCTATGTTTACTATATGCAGAATGTATGTTGTATACTTTCCTTCCCTTCCCCCTCCGGCTCACCACCTTGTAAGCTCATTTCTAGTCCTATACTCACTCACCCCCACTGCCTATTACCCCACATTTAATCCTTTTTTCCCTCAGTTCTTGGCTTCTCATGAAACAGATTATTATCCCCACTCAAGTCAGCTGCCAACCATTTCCCAAAGGAAAAAAAAATAGACTCTCAGCCTGAGAATAAACCAATACTCTGTTCCTATTTATCTACTCTCAGTGGCCTCCTATCCTCCACCTTCCTTCACTGTGTACCTGTGCTTGCTACCATACTCAGTTTCTGAGAAGTCCACACTCAAAGACATTTTCTGATAGGGGACTACAGGGAGTAGTTTTGCAGACTCCAGAAGGCCAAATGACAGACCAAAGTGGTGTCCAGAATCAACACCCTTTCCCCAATTTTTTTTTTTTTTTTTGGTTTTTGGGCCACACCCAGTGACTCTCAGGGGTTACTCCTGGCTATGTGCTCA